>JAOSBK010000205.1:13152331-13195778 GCA_027568895.1 Erythroxylum shatona | reverse complement strand
CAAGAAACTTATAAATGAGAAAAATACATGATTTCAATATCTACAACTTCAAACGAGTTTTTCGAAGTTGAAACGAACATGAATCTATTGCCATCTTCACGGGAACTGCTCTCCGGGATGCAGGTAAGATCTTTCTACAGTTTTCTCAAAACGTAAGCTCTCTTAACGAGTCAGAGAATCCTTATGTTTATGATTGATATGAGCAACTGCAGGAGACCTTAATCTTTATATGTAGCTTCCATAGCGGGGCTCCTATCATAGACTCGATATGGGTCTGGTTTATATTGATTGAGATTCATTTTTCACCCATACTTTGACTCATTGATTTAAATCATTTATTGAAGCACTTTATTATTTTTATCCAAATCAAATTATATAACTCAACCGATAAATTATTTTTAAAATAAAAATATAATTAATATTGGTCAACAAAAAGGTCTCTTGTCTGTTCCACGTCTCGAGCCTTTCTTTATCGCAAGTTATGTGTATTCGTTTCCTTACGATATATATATAATTAAAAAAAAACGCCTAAGCTGGCTTATAATCCCGTTCATTTTCAAATTATATTTCTTTTTTTAGTTCTTCGCGAATTCTCCTTCCTCTTTCTTCACAGTTAAAGGCTTCAAGCACGCACTTTCTATCTCTTGATCCTTTCCGTATTTATTTAAATTGAAATAGCATGTTTTATTATGATAGATACTGTCTAGAAGCTGCCACTCAGAGTTTATCAGGTGTTGTTTTGGTACTGAGGTGTTAACTGTTTCTGTTCTTCCAATGGTGGTGCTTGAGACGCCGGAGGCTCGTACAGCCGCCGCGGATTGCGGTAACGCTGTTGTAAATGGCTCGTCATCTTCCGACCTGAATCTAGCATGTTGTCGGAGGGCGAGCAACGGAAACTTGATCGGAGATGTGAACGATTCGGTAGCCGCGGTGGGTGATTCCGAGTCCGATAGTTTATCCGCCAGGAAGAGCCTAGAGGAGGAGGTAGATCCGACCGCGACGGTTGCGGAAACGCACGGTGCTAATGTGAATGGAAAAGAGCAGGGAGGAGGTGACAAGGAAAAGATTGAGGATCGCAGTGAAAAGGATTTGAAGTTTCTGTATCGGCCGACAATGCCGGCGCATCGTAGTATGAGAGAGAGTCCGTTAAGCTCCGTTGCGATATTTAAGCAGGTACCGACTTTCTTGTATTTTTTTAACGGATTATCTGGTTAATTTTCAATGCATATTATGTGAATGGTTAAAATTCAGTTGGTCTCGTATTTTCAAAAGCAACTTATTGTTTTTGACGTATGTGGTGATTCATATACTCATTGGTTTTGTTTAGAAGTTTAGTTCATTTTTATAATTGCATTTTGGTTAATTACATTTTGTGGTGGGGAAAGACTATCAAGTAGGTAAGTGCAAAAAGAAAATAGCTTTATTTTTCAGTTCTATGATGGCAAGTGAACTAGAAAGTGACATGCACCAAATGCCTTTTTGCTTTAAATTTTTCATTTTTATAATTGTATTCGACGCTAACTTAATTGACCTTTTAAAATTATTTTTACCAGAGTCACGCAGGTCTCTTCAACCTCTGTATAGTGGTCCTCGTAGCTATAAACAGCAGGCTTATCATTGAAAATTTAATGAAGGTTTCATCTCTATTCACAAATAATGACTGGTTTGCAATGTTTTGGACCTTCTTTTCTATTCTTTTTTTTTTTTGTGCGTGAACTTAAAAGGTGATGTCTTTCTGCACAATTTACAGCTATAGAGTTTGTTTGAGGGGCTTATCTTGTTATTTTGCAGTATGGTTGGCTGATTAAGACAGGATTTTGGTTTAGCTCAAGGTCATTGAGAGATTGGCCCCTTTTTATGTGCTGGTAATTTTGCTAGAGCATTACACATCTCTTCTTTGAGTTTTTTATTTTTGGGTTTTCCCGGTTTTAGTTCATATTTAACTAAAAGCTTTTGGTCTTATGGCCGTCCTTGCAGCCTTACTCTGCCAATATTCCCTCTTACTGCTTATCTAGTTGAAAAGTTGGCGTATAGACAGTGTATAGCTGACCCTGTAAGTTTTAAACTGTTGACTGCTTAATATAATATAGAGGGCATGATTTTCTGTTATTGAAGTTGTTCAAGTTTAAATATGAGTTTTATGTTGCAGATTGTTGTTATACTTCATATATTCATCACCACAGCAGCAATTTTGTACCCCATTTTTGTGATCCTGAGGTCTGTTTCATCTCCTTTTTGCTTGCAGTTACCATCAAAAGTTGGATGCCTAGAACTGTGTGTTTATGTCATAATGGTACCTCATCAACGTGCTTGTTACTGATTTGCTAATTTTTGTGATCTTCAAGGAGCAATCATGTCATCCACATGGTGATTTGCTGTTGTCTCTTAACATAGGATTGAAATTTCATATGTTGTAGGACTGTTTAGGTTTGGGGAGAAACACTATTATTTTGCATTTTCTCAATCATCGTAGTCATGATTTTTCTGATAGAATAAACATTTTGGTATTTGAAATGCTCAAAAGGTGCAAGTTGGAGTCCTGAAAAATTACATTTTGATATCTCTGCAATTTATGAGTTTTTTTGCTCCTGTTATCCTTGTCCATCACAAGTTCATCATAAGATCTGTTAGTTGTCTTTCAGTGCTGAAGTGTTCTTTTTTCAGCAAATTTGAAAGGGATATGAGGTTCTTACAACAAGGTAGTTAGAATTCAATATTAATTTGATCTAATCCCTTCCAGCAAGTAGGTAAAATTAGACAATTTGAGGAATGATACGTTTATAACCTTGTAAGGGATAGTTGTTAGAATGTGGATTACTGACTTAACTGATCTTTTTCCTTATGCCAGTCTTTTGTTGGTTTTACTGCTTCTTTTTATATTGATTATCTCTAATATTTTTAGTTGACTCATTTTTGTGGGAAAATACTTGAAAATTAGGATTTTAAGATCAATCATGTTTTAGCTGATCATAGTTGAAGTGCATTAAATGGCATTTATAGAATACCTTGATCCAGTGTAAAGATATCTGTATAATTCATGTTAGAATGTCACATGATTGTTCCGCTACTCTTTTGTTCTTAGTATCCATCAGTTGAACATCTTTTTCCCGAAGTGTATTATTTCTATGTTATTGCAAGAATGCTAGTGGAAATTCTCACTTTTTTCTTTTTTTAATCATGCAGTTGTGATTCTGCCTTCTTGTCTGGTGTTACGTTGATGCTTTTTGCTTGTATTGTATGGATGAAATTGATTTCTTATGCACATACAAACTATGATATGAGAGCAATTGCCAAATTAGTTGAGAAGGTGAGCATAGAATTTGCTCTAGTATTTAATAGTTTTGTGCAGCTCTGACATGTTTCCATTTGATTGTCTGCACCTGCCTAAATGTAAAACGTGTAAAATACATTTGTGTGCTTCCTGAACTTTAGTAATTAGTTAATAATTACTAGAAATAAATCCTTGTCCCTACTCCTAAAAGAAGTCCTAGAAAAAGAAAAAACAAAGTGAGAGAAAAAAAAAAAGCTTGGATGGCTATTCTATCTTTTGCACCAATTCCTGTGAATGTTTGTCTTTGCAGCTATCTTGATGATTAATTGGTTCTTCCATGCTCAATCATTTCATATAGGGAGATACATTATCCCATTCTATGGATGTGGATTATACCCAAGATTTCAACTTCAAGAGCTTGGCATATTTCATGGTTGCTCCTACATTATGTTACCAGGTGAACAGTTTTTCTACAGATAACACAAAAGATTTTTTTCTCTCGTGACTATTGTAATTACAACAAGTGATACTGACTTGTTATGAAAATGTTTACCTCATGACATTTGATATCTCTTAACTAGTTTGGGATTGGTTTTCCACTGTAAAGGTGCTTGTGAGTGGATGATTGCTATAGTGTGCGGGCGCAAAGGAGATTTATGGCTGGGGATGTTGCAATAATTCATGAGTTCTTGCAGTAAAATCCTTGATATTTGTTGCATGTTCATTAATGATTTGTAGCGTCCTTGCATACACCCATCTATGTAATCCTCAGCTTTATTTTTGTGTACAATAATGTTGAAACTAATGTAATTTACCTTTCATATTTTATGAGTTACGTCAATTAGAGTATGAAATTTCTCTTGCCCTTTGCCCACCAAACTTGTAAACAATGCAACTTAGGCAATATTTTATGCCCTATTCTATGTGGTCATCATCACCACATTATCTAATCTTAATTTCTATACTTGTTTGTAGCCAAGCTATCCTCGTACAGCTTCTGTTCGGAAGAGTTGGGTGGCACGTCAATTTTTCAAGTTAGTAATATTCACAGGATTGATGGGATTTATAATAGAACAAGTTAGTAGAGTTTCATGTGACTATTGGAGTTTCACATTCTTTCATTTTTTTCAAGGGAGGTTCGCATACCAAACTGCTGACATTATCGGATGTTTGCAGTATATCAACCCTCTTGTTCAGAACTCACAACACCCCTTGAAAGGAAATCTCTTATATGCCATTGAGAGGATTTTGAAGCTATCAGTTCCTAATTTATACGTGTGGCTCTGCATGTTCTACTGCTTTTTTCACCTGTGGTGAGTTTGCTATTGATAATTAACGTAGATTCTTATAGCTTTATGAATCTAATCAAATTAGAGAAGTAAATTACTGTAATCAATTAAGACCAAAACTATTAGCGCAGAAGTGATGCTTATACATTGCTATAGGAGGTTCTGATCCAATGGGTTCTGTAAACCTTCAACAGAATTGTTTGCTTTTTCCACCTTGAATCCAGACCCTTCACGAGATAGTTTGGTCTTAATTTCTCTACCCATCACTTTAACCTGATTGGGACTGGAGTTAAAACTCTTGGTCTTCAATGCACCACAGTACTTGGATCTTTCCTCCTGTGCTAGTCACTAACCCCTAATTTTGAAGAATTTTAAACTATATTCTCCTAATTAAGAGTTGCGTTTTCTTTGAAATGAAGTACTAGGGGTAGATTGGGTGAATGAGTATTTTATTCCACCTCTTTTTATCCTTTACCTGATGAAAGGAACGTGCATGCAATTTCTCTAAAAACAGGCTAAATATTCTTGCTGAGCTCCTACGCTTTGGTGATCGTGAATTCTACAAAGATTGGTGGAATGCACGAACGGTTGATGAGGTAAGGTTTTATGCATGGGAAAAGTTTCCTTTTAGTTGCATTTTATCATCATTCACTCTAAATCTGGAAATGTTGTTTCTTGGCCCTGGACGTTTGTCTCTCATCAGTATTGGAGATTGTGGAATATGGTATGCTTCTTTACCTAGAATTCATTTCACTTCATCAAATTGCTGAATCCATGCTGTTTGCATTTCCAACAAGCCTGTTACATAAAAATATCTAGCCTTTATATGTTTAGATATGATGTTCCTTTTCTGGGCTTTTCATATGTATGCTTTATATTTTTTGTGATCAGAGTGAGAAACTATTGTTATTAACCGTTGAAAATATGAAACATAGATTTTGCTTTGTTATGCCTTCTAGTACTTTGGGAGCCAGAAAGGCTTGATTGTTTGCCCTAAGTTTTTGATTGTTCTGTTAATCTCTTCATTTGTGGCCCTAGTTTTTGACAAAGAAGCAAATATAAATATTCAGTTATTTATGCACCATAAAGTTTATACCATTCTTGCCATGTGTTTGCACTTGGCCTGTTGCTTATGCTAAATTAAAAGGGTTTTGCGGTATGCAACTGGAATTCTACATTTGGCAAATTGTTCTCTAAATTGTCTGAGTTATTTATATCCCTTGTTCTTATGGGAAAGGATTTATCAATGCCTTGATTTTAGGAGGGTGTCCATGTCAATAGTTGCTTACAATTATGATCATCTTTTGTATTATCTAGACTATTACATGATAACCATTCTCGTTGTGTGTGTTCAGTTTGCTTCTTATTCACATTCATGAATACAATGTGCTAGGAGAAAGAGTGTGCATGTGTGTGTGTGAGATTGGTTTGGACATTCTAAATGATGATAGCCTCGTTAATCTCAGCCTGTTCATAAGTGGATGATTCGGCATATCTATTTCCCATGCATCCGCAGTAAAGTGCCCAAGGTTGGTTGCTTCTCACACCTGCTTTCTGTAGTGCTTGATCCATTATCAGCATAAACTGATTAATCTTTTTGCCCTATACTACCTCTTAATTTTTTAATTGTTTTAATCTTGACCTTTTGGAAATAGTGTCCCTGTTACTTTTGTCTATATTTATTCATATGAAGGATTGAATTTTGCAACTTATTCTTTTGAAAAATTTTTTCCATAACTTTTGTCCCCTTTTTTCTAGTCCATAGGAAATTAATGGAATTATTTCATTTTGAAATCCTAATTTGAAGTGGTTCTTTTGTTTTTTAGTCAAAAAGAGGGAATTTCTTCAAATCTAAGCAATTGAGACATCCGAAAACTATTTTTAATTCATGTATGGAAAAGACTTATTTTATCTCACTAGCTTGATAATTACTTGTTAATGTTAGCTTATCTTCTAATTCATTCAACCTTTAGGATTGCTCTTCAATTTAATCTTACAAACCTTTTGCTTTTCGGTCAGATTGTGCTGCCAAAATCCTTTAGCCAGTTTTGCTGCAACTAAATATAAAATTTTAATTTTTACAACTAGAGGAGCATTTATGTATTTGGTTACGAAATACATCTTTGGGTTTTAGCTTGCATATTCTTTTTGTCTTTTGATAAACTTTGGGCCGTGCATCTTAGCTGTTGGAATCTGAAATGCTTGCTATTTTAATGAATTACAATGTTTATCCCGTTATAATTATGATCAGCTGTTTATTCAAAGATTTTTTGTGCATCTGATATGTTTGTGGCATTAAACTCAACTAATTCTGAGACCTTCCTCCTATTCTCACTTCGGTTTACCTATTTAAAATTTTGAAAGGTGAGCCTTTCGTTGGTATAAATATGTAATTGTGGTATGGATGGATTTCATTTTTAACATAAACCGGATGCCATATCTTCATATGAGTCTTGTAAGATAGTTTCTTTATGGAATGATGCAGGGGCTGGCATTACTCATTGCCTTCATGGTTTCAGCAATATTTCATGAGGTATAATTCAGTTATTTCTGATATGCTTTTTGTTTGAACTTCCTTTTGATTTATAACTCATTTGAGATGGTTGGTCTTTTAGAAATCTGATTTTCTTTTGGCTAGTTATGTTCTAGATGTTTTTTGATAGCTAGGAAAAAAAAAACTTCTCAAGTCATGTTTGCTGACATTTAAAGGAAACTCTGCTGTAGAGCTCTGATTCTCAGTAGACTCCAATTCAAGTAAGAAAACTCTAACCTTTGTTCAAGAACCTAGAATCAGATTGACACCTCAAAGAATTAACTAGTTTGGAATATGAATAATACATGTGAACTAACATATACTATCATTACGATCTAGAAGTGGTGCGGTAGTTTTCGGCATGGCTCCATTTTCACCTTGTTCTGCTTATATATGTATGTAACAACTTTATCTATTGCAGTTGTGCATTGCTGTTCCTTGCCACATATTCAAGCTCTGGGCTTTCATTGGAATTATGTTTCAGGTAAGATCATTTTGATAATAAGTGAATTTCAATCTTACCTTTTGGGATAATTTGAAAGTCTCTCGCCTCACCATGTCCCTCCTCTCTAGAAATGATCCCCACCACCACCAGTACTAGTGTGGCAGAGAGAGAGAGAGAGAGAGAGAGAGAGAGAGAGAGAGAGGAAAAACGTGCCACTTTTGGAAAGTAGATCATGGTGATTAATGATATGGGCTTATGAGATCTCTATCTATTTACTTGTCTCGTTCAGGTTCCATTGGTTGTGCTCACAAATTTCCTTCAGAATAAGTTCAGAAACTCTATGGTATGTCTATCTTATCCCTCAAAGCTTAACATCATGTTTGTCCAGTCCTACTCTGTTGCTGTATTGAGCATATGCTTTTAATTTTTTATTCTTTGGATTTTGAATTCACAGGTGGGAAATATGATCTTCTGGTTCATATTCTGCATTCTCGGTCAACCCATGTGTGTACTTTTGTATTACCATGATTTGATGAATAGGAAAGAGAGTTGAATCAAGACGATCAGACTCATGGGATAAACCTTTAAGGTAGTTATCCTGGACAACGATGAACTGCAGCGGAAAAGTTGCTTTTGACATATGCCCTAACTTCCATTTATATATTACGTTGAAATCGCACAAAGCAGTACTTTTATCACGATAAATCAATTAGTCCCAGAAATAGATCAGCTTGTTGATTAACCATTGTATGAGAAGTGTAGAAAGGATAGAACAGGCTGGAACAAACAAACAACAGTTTGATGATGTTGAGAAATTGTAAATGATTCATGTTCTCTTTACTGATATGCATTCTTGTCCTTAACATCCTACGATTGTCTTGTCCCTATTTAAGTTTCCCCAATTTGACTACAGGATAAGATTTCATCTTTGTGGATTGCAAACTCAATTTTTGTTCTGGAACATTAAGATCTTGATAACAAGCATGGACATTGAAGACAGAGAAGCCCATGTTTTGTCATGTAAATGGTTAAAATTAGGAACAGCATGAATGAGGATTTTGTTGAACTGACTTTTAATGTAACAATGATACTCGATGTACATCTCCAAAATCAATGTGAATTTTATATATCTACCCTAAGCAAGGAATTGGATTCTAGGTGGGGGAATTGGTTGGTTTAGATGTGGTATGTTAGGCCTAATGTAAACTCTTCTTTGCTTTTCGACGTACGCAATCCGCTGAAGTACGTTTGTCAGTTTTTTATCTTTGGGACTTAAATTTTGCAAGATACAGCTTGCAAGTCGACAGTGGTTGGAATATGAATGTGACATTTAGAAAATTAGCAATAACTTTTCAAACCTGTCTAACTTGCCAACTTAGGAGTCCATGTCTGTCATTGAATAATAAAGATTTTAAATTTAGAAAATTCCTAATTATTACGACGATTGGAAAGAGCTTTTATCATTGGATTATCTTTCTTCTCCTCGTAACAAATGTTTCATGTAAGATCATGGCTGAATGTGTTATTTCAATTTTTATCCCTCTATGCTTAGACATAAACAATTCTATTATGTTGGGCAGCATTCTTAGTTCTCTTTTTGTTTAACAATAGAGTGATTGCTCCCCTTTCCAAGTTTGAAATTGGCCAAGTGGCTGAATGCAATTATATTTTCTCAATCGTCGGTAGTCATTACATCATGACAACAGAAAAACAATAGAAGAAATTGGGATAGACAAAACACAAGATGCATAATGAGGCTACTTTATTTTTGTACCATGGAGTTATTTCATAGGCAAAAGTTAAAAAAAAACATTTCAAGCAATAGACTTCATGTATTCGTTTTCTAAAATAATGGCCTATTCTTAATTTCTAGAAAATTAGAGGACATGCAGATCTTAATTGTTCGAATTAATATCAATCCAATTTCACACCGAAGCAAAAACATTTGAAACAACGAAATATCTGTTACAACCATTTTTCTCGGTTATATAAAAACCAAACTGCGGTCAATTTATGTCTGAAAGGAACAAGCACACCACAAACTCATCTTGTAACGAGTGACTTTATTAGAGAGAGAAACGGGAATTGATCAATGAACATGGAGGATTTCAGATCCAAGTCATGTAGAGATGCAAGGAAAGAAATACAGAGCTACTATGGAGCATCAGCAGGACCCTCCTTCTCTGGTTCTATGCAGGATCTAAGATGTTACAGCGCTTCTTATGCTTCTTCTGTGTATCCAACACAGACCCAGATGGGCAATACCGGTGATGTCAAGTTCAAGAAGGGCAGGTCTACAAATGGGTCAGTTTCAAAGAGCTGGAGTTTCAATGATCCTGAAATGCAGAGAAAAAGGAGGGTCGCCAGTTATAAGGTTTACACTGTAGAAGGCAAAGTTAAAGGGTCTTTCAAGAAGAGTTTTAGATGGCTCAAGGATAGATGTTCTAGAGCTGTTTATGGCTGGTGGTGACTCATTCACCGGTAATTGACTTTTGATGGCTTATCGGTCTATACACTATCAATTCTCTTTTGCTTTTTTTCCATTTTCATGCTTCTTTCTTATGTATTGTACTACTGCTTAATTTTCAAGTGTATGATGAAAAATTCTTGAGTTGAAATTGTTGAAATTTGTTACACGATTAGTGGTGCCTTTTCTTTTCCCTTCTTTACTTGTTTTGTAACATACAAGTCTTTTGTTTTTAGGAGTTTATACTTTTCGTTAAAAGGTGCTGTCTTTGGTCTAAAAGTTTTCATCTTTCAATATTTTTCTCATTTTCTTCGTATGATTGTGTTAGTTTGATGTTGCAATGACTATGCTTGTTATGGGAGCGGAGGATTTAGTAGATGTTCATTGAGCTAATGACTCTTAGCTTTGACATGAATTCTTCTGCTGGATGTAGGCATGACTTTTTCTGTTATTTTCTCATGCCCGTGTCTGCAGAATTCTTCGTTTCTAGCATAAAACAAGTGGCTCATGACATTCGTAGAATTACTCTTTAATAAACAGCATCTTGCAGGGAAAGCTTACGCCTCATTCTGTCTTGTGCTACTGCCTACTGTGCCTGTGTAGGGCTTTAGTTTTCTGGAATCAATTTCCACATATAGTTGTCTTGAATCATTATTTTATTTAGGGGAAGCTATCATAGAGTTTTCCTTGCAATTTAGTTAAACGGTATCTGTAACAGTCTGCAATATTGGATAAGCTTTGGTTTGGACTGAAGTGAAAGAACAGTCAGAAGCTCCTGTAATTATGAATACTGTTTTTGATATACCTATTATATATATATATATATATATACACACACAAAAACCAATGTATAAAACAAGGACAAGACCTAGTTTGGAAGAAAACTAAAAACGTCATTAATAATCTTACACGCTCTCCCTTGTGAAAATCAGGCCAACTAAACACTTCCTACTAACTTCTAGGCGGCGGCGGCTAAGTAAGCAAACCAACAAACAAACTCTCTTAACAGAATGTGAACTGCATGCAATAAAAAATTAAAAGAAATAGTCTCCGGTTAATGTTCTGTTCATTGTTCATTAACCCAAAAGTGAAAAAGAATTTCAAATCCCTAGCTAATTCCTAATTTCGGTACTCAATCCACATATTGCATGTTCTTGTGTCTTATATTTCGTGAATAAGTGATGGTGGCAGTGAAGTAACAAAACCTCCAAGTCCACTAATCTCATTTTCGGTGGTGTATCGTTTTTAGAGTGTAAAATAAGTAGTGTATGAACATTTTGTTTATTTTTTCATTATTGAATAAAGATTTGATTACAAATTTTTTGTAATTGATAGTCCCTAAAGTTTAAAGTATCTCATCACTTCAACCACCAATTTTGAATACTTCAGAGGACTCAATTTTATTAAGGGTTAATTATATAAAAAGAATACAAACTTTACTCAATTTTATATTATTATCCTAAACTTTAAGAAATAGTAATTTCAAATTTTAACAAAAATAATTTAGCATTAAGTTCTCTATTAACATAGATAACTTTGTGAGTCACATCATACTAGTACTTTTGCTACACGACTCACACATTGTAATTGTGTCACGTATAAATTTATTATTTAATAAATTAAAAATATCAAACACTCTAAAATAATTATGAAGTAGAACATATGAAGGAGTATATAATTATTTTAGAGTGTTTGATATTTTAATTTATTAAATAATAAAACATGTCATAAATACAATATATGTTAGTCAGATAGCAAAAATATTAATTTAACATAACTACATCACTCACATTAACTGAGAACTTAATGTTAGTATAGTTTTGTTAAAAATTAAATGTTAAAATATTTGGCACTAATTTTTAAAATTTAGGTTAATATTGCAGAATTGAATCAAGTTTGGATTCTTTTTCTATAATTAACCCGTTTGGTGATTTTTGTCTATTGCAATTAGACCACTCCTTCACTAGATGGTTGCTTTCTTAAAGATTTATAGGGCAATTATCAATTGTTGTTGAGAGCAACTAGAACAATCAAAGTTCCTGATCACTTGAAATGTAGTTAATGTGGAATAGAAAGAGATTTGAAAATGGTCTTTACAAATATTAATTTCTAATCTTCAAATTGGAGATGAGGAAACAAACAACAATTATCTCTAATATGCAAAAAGTTATCTTTTTTAATTTTATTTAGGAGTTCTTACGAATACATGTTTGAATGGACTTTAACATGTTTGAATGGTAAGGATATTGTCTTCAAATATAAATTAAAAAGAAAGTACAAGTAGGTAAGGCAATAAATGTGTATTGTATTCAAATATGTAGTATATTTAAATGTTTAGTGTTTGTGCATTTAATAATTGAAAGGTCAAATGTACAAATTTGCACGTTGGCAAATATGCAATATGTGTGCAACCAAATGTTCATGTATTTGTACTTAACTCATATGCATTTCATTATTTATATCTAATTCATTTTTTTCTTCATTGCATGAATGTCTTACTAGGGACTTTTGAAGGTTGACAAGGACTTACTCTCTCAAGTAAAGTATAGGGTATATGCTAAACATGTCTATGCTAATTGAAGAGTTAGTTAGAGAGGTAATGACTTCAAGATCTAGTTATAGATTAACATGTTTTTAAAAATTTGATGAACAGTTACAAATATTGGAGAAGGATTTTTGATGCATTGTTTAAATATCCAAAAGAGACATAATGTAAGATATTCTTAAAGCGGAAATAAAAAATGATTGCATTGATAACATGTGTGCAACCTTTAATGGTCGAATTTTAAAAACAAGATTAAAGTGAACCATTAGCATATTGGAACATATCAAAAAATGGTGATGAATGTAATACATCAAAAGAGGAAATTTGTTTCAAATTGACATCATAACCTTGCATCTAAGATCATAGTTATATTGGAAGAGAATAAGCAAGAGAGGTTTAAATGCTATATTGACTCAAATGAGGGGACATGAAAGAGAGCATAAAGCTTACATATTTTATGTGTAGTTTTCAAATGGGACTTCACATTTAGAGATTAGGATTTGACAAGAACACCATGTCCCCGTATGATAGCAAACATTTATCGTAGTAAATTAAATATGATTGAATATATTAATAAGTGTTATAGTAAGAAACAATTTATACAATCATATGAGTACTCCCTTCAACCTTTGAATGGTAAAATATTTTGGCCATCATATAAATTTGTATAAGTTCTTATAGTAAAGAGGTTATTTAGTCTCTAAAAACAAAATAAGAAAGAGTGGTTTAAATAACTAAAGATAGAAAAGATGGTTTAGGTATAGAAGGATTATAAGATATACTAAGGGCAATATTTAAGGACATAACCAAAAAGAGTGTAGACAAAAGGCATCTCATTTAATTTTGATTATGAAGTTTTCATAATTAAAAGTTTTCATTAACATTTTAATCATTAACTAATAATGTAACAACGAAGAGACATTTTGAAAATGATTAACATAGCTAAAAATAGAGAAAATAATCTCTCAAAGCTTACAAGTATAAGAAACATCACCTAATAAAGCTAGCTAGTAAAATAAATTGTTTGTAAAGATAGGTAAAGGCCTAAAAGTTAGAGGCCAACAGAAACAAATTCAAATGTAAATCAAACAAACAAGTTAGTGATAATTAAAGATAAGAGGAAGAGTTAACCAATAAGGAAGGGTTTCAAAGCCTTCAGGTTATGGAGTACAATATAATGAAACAATCGCTCTGATAGAATATCATGTAAGTGTCGTATACTATTCATAAAGAGCATGATTATGTAAATTATTTTGTGATTCTTGTACAAAACAGACATTCAGTTCATATATTAACTCCTAAATTACATTCATAAATAATCACTCAAGAGTTAAGTTGTGCCACTACATCATCCACAAATCTTAAAAAGAAGAGGCTTAGACAATCCAGAAATTAGAGACATAAAATATTGCTTAAATTTTCCTTCATTTTTTAAAGATCTATAATAATGTTATTTTTTAAAATGTAATTGGGGACATTACAATTTTGGAAAAATTTCTTAGACAAGTTAATATTGTCAACAATGTTATTACAACACCTTCAATGTTATAGACATTCATTTTATGAATATTATCAATTCATGTATATGTATATGCACCTATTTACTACTTAGAACTCCACTGTATGTTTCCTAATTTGAATTTTCTCATCTCACATGTAATGTTTAATATGGGTGCATTTCATAAACAAATGACTAATATTTGTAATTGAGTTATAGGCATTTAATTGATAACTAAAACAAGCTAACATTTTACGTTAATATTGTAAGAGATTGAATGTGTACCTCTTTAAAAATCTTGAAAATTATAGGCCAATTTTTTCTTACTCATATCTATAACAAAAACTTGTTATAAATCTTCTCTATAATAAGAATCAAATCAGCTATATTAGCTTGTAATAAGTTGTCAAGTTTCATATCTTTTCCCCTTCACAAACAAGTTTCAACTTGGAGAGCTTGCCTTCATTTTGGTCATATGATCCTTTATTTTAAATTGTTTTTGGCAAAGTTTACTTGGTCTTCCTTCCAACACACTAATTTCATAATATAATGCCTTTATTTTCTTTCTTCAACTTTGTGTTCTCTTCTTCTATAAGTGCGAAGAACTCTGGAGATGACTACAATGAGCACAAATCTCACTCACCAGCTTAAATGACAAGCAAAAATTTGAATGTGAGAGCAAAGTATCACCTTCTGGCAAACATCTTTGTTTAAGGATTCTTCCCTTTACTTTGCTCAAATCATGCTTTGAGTTTTGGGAACTTACCAAGTTTTATCAGTTATTGAGTTATGATTTTCATCATATGGAATGATTCGTTCATGACTTGTCTAACTTTACCTAAAAGTTTATTTTAAACTCAATGATAAATAGAAATTAAAACATATTTTACACCCCTATTTGATATTGTTTTAAATCATTTATATAGCACATTTGGGTGAATAATATTGCATTTTATTATTAATAACTCAAGATGTTTAGTTTCATATTTTATCTAAAAAGAGATTAATTATAATTAAATATTTTTTAGGCTTGATGAAGAAAATAAAAAATGCAGCATCTAGTAGACAAGACAAAAGTGACAGTAACAAAAAGACACTGCTGGGAGGAATAAAACGACAAGGAAGCAAAAGGAAAATGTAGAGTGCAAGGAGAAAGTAGCGGCTAGACAAAAGAAATAAAACACACAACCAGGAGAAAAAAATGGCAGAAGTAGAAAACCCACTAGAAAACGATAGTGCAAAGAGGAGCACAATAGAAAAAAATCAGCAACTAATGGACAACCCAAAATAACAACGCAAAAGAGGAGAACTGGCAGTAACCCAAACATGCAGATGTAAATGCCAATAGTGAACAAGCAACAAGCCAAGCAATAGAGTCCAGAAAGCAACAGAGAACCAGAGGAGGAAAAAAACACAAAAATGATAACATATCTAGCAACGACATCATCTTAATGAAAGATAAGAGAAATCTTTAGATCAATTTGAACTGGATTTGATAAGAGGAAATCAACAGAAGCTTATCAACAATTCAGAAATGTATGGGCTCTTAGACTGTTTAGTGAGCCTGAGCAGTAACCAAGAAGAGAGTTTTCAAGAGGTGTTACACTCTTCCAAGGTGGGTTGTGTTAGATTATTTAATGGATCATGTGACTTATAGATTTGAGTCCCATGAAAAGCACCTAAGATAATGGTTATTGGGTATTAAATAATGTATTTCAAATCAAATATCTTTTTCCTCTCTCTTTTAAAATGAAAGAACATGATGGTTGGTGAAAGACTATATAAGTTTTAGAAACTTATTGAAAGGTTATCTGAACCATTATTTGAACCATTATCTGAACCATTGAAGATACAAATCAATGAAAGAAGAAGAGAGGGAATTAAATCCTTACAAAAACTATCATGGATACAGATAGGCCAAAATCAATCGATCCAATAATTGTCTTACAATTAGTATCAAAGCCACGATGTTGCATTGTTGTTTTCATTTCTGAATTGCAAACCAATTTAATGTTTTAATGAGTGTAGTGTGTTACAAAAACAAATTGAAACATGAAATTGTGTTTTATTTGCGATAAAGTTCTTGTTTCTATAAAGATGCGTTTAGCTTGTTGTGAAAAAACTGAAAAGCTTGGTTTTTGAAACAAAAAGGCTTGGTCTTATCGTAAGTTTTCATGAATCAATTCAAGGTTGCTGTGTTTGTTATGATGGTTGTTTTCTATGATCTATTTGTTCAAAGATATGTGTTTATGGTTGTTGAACAAAAACAAAAATGTATGGTTCTTGAAACTAAAGGTTAAATATTACCGTGATTTTCTTGAACCATTATTGTTGAGAAAGACCTAAAAAGGTTTGCTTTATGTTTATGAGGTTTATAACATTCGGAAAGGATAGCTTATGGTATGAAAGAAAACCCATTACAGAATTTTAAAAAAGGAGAAAAAAATGAAACCAACAGCTGAAGAAGATGAGGCGCGTGCAATGCACGCTTCTCACATCAGAGTCCAACATCACTGGTTGCCAAAATTGGCAGTGCACACGCCCACCTTTTCTTTTAATTATTTTTTATTATTAAAAATAATTTTATGGATTTGAATATTGGTCCTATTTAAAGTATTTTAATTTTGGGTCATAACTTATAATTTACTTAATTGATAATTTAAATTAATTAATAAAAGAATCAATTAATTAATTTAGATTTATATGCATAAAAGTTGTGCATATGTTTGCTATGCATAATATAAATTTTTGTGTCATATTTTGTTTTAATTGATACTTTGACCATTTATATTATGCAATGCATGGAATTAAATTTTCCTATTATATGCTGAGTGTAATACATGACATTATGGCAGTTTAGAATAGTTTGTTAGTCACCAAAGTGACCAAACTAATTAAATTAAATTTTATCATGTATGATAATTGTCCAATTAAATGTTTATTGCATAAAAACCTTGTTAGTCACCAAAGTAGTCTAGCTTGAAAATATTAATCATTTAATTGTGATTGTTTCACTTGTTCATTATGATATAATGCTAAAATGACATAGAGGTTGAACTAAAAAATTGAGATAATTAATTATAACGCTAGGAGGTCACCCAAAGGTGGACCATTGCTTATAATTAATGAAATTAAAGGGACTTTATCAACATATTTAGTTAATATGATTGTATATCCAAAGATAACATACATGTTGACTAGAATATGATTGATTGTCCATTATAGTGAACTATATATATTCATCATAATAGGTTACAGCTATGTATTTAAATTTTACCCAAAGGAGAATTTAAATGCATAATCAAAGTGTATTAGTTAGTTTGAATCCATTTAGGTTTACTTAAAGCATTAATATGTGAGTTATATGTTATGTTTGCAGCATCTACTAATTTGTTTGCTTTAGAAAATGAGCTAATCAAGTTCATGGTCTGAACTATGTTGATTGATCCGAACAAATCCAGTTCCAACTGGGTGTAATAGATTTGGACTTGGCTATAGTTTCATATGTAAGGCCTGCAACCATAATCGAGACTAGTTAGATAAGTCTTACCATGAGACTTGGGAACGATCTAATAGGCAAAGCTTGAATTTAATACGAATGATGATATCAGAAAATGTAAAGCCGTCAATGCCTAAAATGAACAATGCAAAGGGGTTCATGTTAAAGCTTTAAGAATACTCCCAATCTGATATGACTGACAAGTCTATAGTAGGGACTTTAATGAGTGAGCTGACAACCAAAAAGTTTAAATGGTCACAACCTATTCATGATCATATAACACATATGTCAAATCTAGCTGCAAAGTTGAAATCCATAGGTATGGATGTAAGTGAGTCTTTCCTTGTACCGTTCATTATCAACTCACTTCTTCTTGATTTTGGCTAGTTCCAAGTGAATTATAACACCATTAAGGAAAAATAGAACCAGCAAGAAATTAAGGCCATGTTGGTTCAACAGAAAGGGAGATTGAAGAAAATGAAAGAACACTCCGTTCATCTCACATTTCATCAAGGAGTTAGTAGCAGCAAGAACAAAACAGGAAAGAAAGGCAAAGATAAGGACAAAGCTCTCAGCAAAGTTAATAAGGGTCGAATCCATAAAGATAAGAGTGGAACTTCTGTAAAAAAGTTTGGTCACTTCAAGAAGGATTGCCCTAAAAGAAAGGCTTCGTTCGAAAAGAAAGGTATATATTATATCTTAGTATGTTTTGAATCAAATTTTATTGAAGTGCCTAATAATACCTAGTGGTTAGATTTTGGTGCACTTACTTATGTGTCACATGTTAAATAGGGATTCCTTTCAATCTAGACCATAAACAGAACTAAAAAATTCTTGTATACGGGGAACAGAAATGAAGGCACGAATAAAGGGCATTGGGACATAAATATTGATCTTTGACACTGGGTGTCATCTGGATTTAAAAAATTGTCTTTATGTTCCTGACTGTGCTAGGAATTTAGTTTATGTTGCAAAGTTGGACAATGATGGTTTTAACTTTAAGATTGCAAACCATGTGTTTTCTTTATATAAATACAAGTACTATTATGGTTTTGGTACTTTAATTGATTGTTTATATCGTTTCAATCTTGATGTTGATTTTGTTAAATCTCTGTTTTATGTTGACCATATTATAGGAAATAAACGTAGTGCACATAATCAATGTTCTGCTTTTTTGTGACATAAAAGATTAGGTTATATATCCAAGGAAAGGGTACAGAGGTTAGTGAAAAATGAAATCTTACCTCAATTGGATTTTGTTGAATGAGATATATGTGTGGATTGCATTAAAAGTAAGAAAACCAAACATATATGAAGGAAGCCAGCCACAAAAAGTAGCGAATCACTTGAATTAACACACACTGACATCTGTGGTCCTTTCGACGTTTCTTCTTAGGGCAACGAAAAATATTTCATTACCTTTATTGATGACTTCTCACAATATGATTATATTTATTTGTTACATGAGAAACCTCAGTCTGTGGACATCCTAGAGATGTTCGTTAATGAGATAGAAAGGCAGTTAGATAGAAAAGTAAAGATAGTGAGGTCTGATAGAGGTGGTGAATATTATGAAAATTTTGATGAAAGTGGAGAATGTTCAGGTCCATTTACAAAGTTTCTTGCAAGTCGAGGCATATTTGTGTAATACACAATGCCTAGTACACCGTAACAAAATGGTATAGCTGAAAGGTGGAATCGTACTTTTATGGATATGGTTAGGAGTATGTTAAGTTATAGTACTATACCTTCATCATTGTGAATGCATGCATTAAATTGCGTATTTGCTTAATAGGATTCCTAATAAGGTAGGTCCTAAGACACCTTATGAACTGTAGACAGAAAAGAAACCTAGTTTACAACACCTTCACATTTGAAGTTGTCTGGCAGAAGTAAGGTTGTATAATCCACATAAAAAGAAGATTGATGCGAGAACTGTTAGTGATTATTTAATTTACTATTCTGAAAAGTCAAAGGGGTATAGATTTTATTTTTCTAATCATAGTACGAGAATAGTTGAGTTTAGTAATGCTCGGTTCATTGAGAATTGTCCTATCAATGGGAGTGGAGAATAACGAAAAGTGAATATTCATGAGAGTTAAGTAGAAACCACTACATCAAATATGATCCCACTGGTTGTTATTCCTTTTGTTGCATCACGGATACGTAATATATCGAAACAACAAATTAATGTTCCAATATCACAAATTGAACAAATTAATACAGAATCAATTAATGATATTCAAGTTACAAATAATCAAGTGACGTCACAAGAAGTAGCATTACTAAGGTCTGTAAGTTAGAGAAGACCAGCTATTTCGAGAGACTATGAAGTTTGCTCACTTGAACATGAATATCACTTGAGCATTTATCAAGATCCAATCTTGTTCAAACAAGCCATATAATGTAGCAATTTTGACAAATGATTCAATGTTATGAAAGAAGAGTTGAAATCAATGGATGACAATAATATCTGGGAAATAGTTAAGTTGTCAGAAGGTACAAAGCAAGTGGGTTGTAATGAGTCTTTAAGATTAAACGTGACTCACATGGCAACATTGAAAGGTATAAAGCCAGATTTGTTGCCAAAGGTTACACTCAAAAGGATGACATAGTTTAATAATATCATTACGTCTTATGATTTTGTAGAAAACACTGTTAATCGATGTATCTATATGAAGGCTAGTGGGAGCAAGTTCATTATATTAGTCTTATATGTTGATGATATCCTTCTTGTTGCTAATAATATGGTTTTGTTACATGATATAAAGAATTCTTTCTAATAGTTTCGAAATGAAAGATATGGGTGAGGCATCCTATGCGATAGGAATTGAATTATTCTGTGATAGATCACAAGGACTATTATGATTGTGTCAGAAAGGTTATATAGATAAAGTATTAGAAAGATTTCAAATGAAAAAAAAATGCTCGACAGAGATAGTTCCAATTCAGAAAGGGGAAAAATTTAGTCTAATGCAATATTCACGAAATGATTTGGAACGTAAGGAAATGGAGTCTATTTCTTATGCGTCAATAATTGGGAGCTTAATGTATGCTCAAACTTGCACTCGGCTGTATATCAGTTTTGCTGTCGGAATGTTAGGCCGATATCAAAGCAATCCTATAATTGATCATTGGAAAGCTGCAAAGAAAGTTCTTAGATATTTACAAGGCACAAAGGACTATATGCTTACATATAAAAAATCAACCTATCTCTAAGTGATAGGTTACTCAGATTCAAACTATATCGGTTGTGTAGACTCATGGAAATCTACATTCAGTTATATGTTCCTATTAGTTGGAGCAACAGTTTCATGAAAAAGTAGAAAGTAGTCCGTCATTACTACTTCCACAATGAAGGCTGAATTTGTGGTGTGTTTTGAGGCTACGGTTTATGGATCGTGATTGCGGAACTTTATCTTAAGTTTTGGCATTGTCGACAATATTAATAGACCGTTAAGAATTTATTATGATAAGTCTGCAGCTATTTTCTTCCCTAAAAATGACAAATATTCAAAGGGCGTTAAACACATAGATTTGAAATATTTGTCTGCAAAAGAAGAAATGCAAAAATATAAAGTATCAATTGAGCATATTGGTACCGATCTCATGATAGCGGATCCATAAACTAAAGGCCTACTGCTCAAAATATTTATTGGTCATATTGAATGGATAGGCCTTATAGATAAGTCCTTGTTAGTATAGCGGTTTGATGTGTATATATATATATAAGTGTTTTGCTCAAATTCTTATGACACTTATGAATTCAATTACAGTTATATGTTTTTGCTCATTTACTTGTTATCCATATTATGTTGTATACAATAATTATTTTGTGAGATAAGAATTACAGAATTACCCACTTAATATTTGTTGAGTAAAGTTGATTATGTGATAGATGGAAGGAATTATGTTTTATAACTTGTAACCGTCATGATCCCATCGTCTTAATTCAATTAAGGATGACTTGATCGATTTCATGTATTGTGTTCACTTAAAATTTTATTGGTGAATCATCAAGTCATAATATGGGTCAAGTGGGACATTGCCATATTATTTAATGACCCATGTGACTTATAGATTTGAGTCTCATCAAAAGAATCCAAGATAATAATTATTGGGTATTACTTTCCTTCTCTCTTTTAAAATAAACCAATATGATAATTGGCGAAAGGATATATAAATTTTAGCAACTTATCAAAAGGGTTATCTGTAGTGTTCGGAGAAAAAAGAGAGGGAAAAATCTCCTTAAAAAAAACGATTATGGATACAAGGAGGACAAAATAAATCGATTCATTAATTGTCTTATATCCTCTTCTTCTCTCTTCTATCTTCTGTTCATTGTTTTTATTGGCAACGAATGTGCTTCGGCTGCCTCCATTGAAAAGCCTCCGGGAGCTGCAAATTGTAGTTGTGTAATGTAGGTGTATTGATGTTGCGTGAAAAATTGGATCAGGTACTTCAGAAGCGCAATACTAAAAACCCAATAGTGGGTGGCACTGACGTATAACCGGTATCCGGTTAGTGCTCTGGCCTACAGATCATAACTGGTTACAGGGAGAACCGGTCACCGGTTTGTAGTTGAGAATTTTAGTCACCCGCCCGTAATCCAAACAAACCCCTTCAGCTCCTTTCTTTCGCGCTCGAACGTGGAAACCCTGATTTCGATTTGTCCCAATTTTCAATTTAACAAAACCCTAACTGCTCAATTGAGAGGTATTCAGAATCGAAACCAGAAGTGCAGTAACGCTAACTGATCACTTCATGTGGTCTAAATTCGAGCTACTGACTATATAACCTCCGTCAGACCAAAACCCTAATTTTATTTTGAGATACGAAAAATGGACGCCAAGGACATTCTGGGATTGCCCAAAACCCAATTACCAATAGCGCAAGAAAAGAAATCTCAGCCCAAAAAAGATTCCCAGAGAAAACCGGATGGCATTTCGCGGGAGGCATGTTAACGAGCACTAATTTTGCTCCTATTTTGTTCTTTTTAACTGTCATCTTTCAATTAAGTGACCGGAAACGGTTTGTTTGTGAAATTGTAGGTTTATGCTCTAACAGGAGGGCTGGCACCTCTTATGCCATCGATTGATTCGTCTCAATTGAAACGACGCCCCCCATCTGATGAGAAGGTCTTTTAATTTTTTTTTTTTCTGTTTTGCTAGGGTTTTGATATCGGTTCTATCGTTTGTTCGCCATTTGAGAATTGGTTGTTTAGGTTAGGCTTTGATTGTGTTAAATGGGTTTGATTAGGGAGGGAACTGAAAGAATGCATTGCTGAGGGAGCTGTCATTTTAGTGCAATTCTCTAATTTGTTTCCCATCTGTGTTTCTTTTCGACTTGGTCTTATATAAATTGATAAAATGTGAAACCTTGGCATGTTGTCGTTATTGATTTCAGTAGTAGTTGGATTTATGAAATAGGATCTGTTTTCATTTTAACAAATTCGGAACCATGAATTCAGATCACTTGGCAGTGGCTTCCTTTTACCAGTTCAGCAAGAAAGGATAATTTGCAGCTTTACCATTGGGTAAGTTTTCTGCCACCTGAGTGTCATCTCCTCATGGATTTGCTTCACTTATTATGGTAGGCATTTGAAAGAGCTCTTGGATTGTTGTATGATTTCCAGGTCAGAGTTGTCAATGGTCTTCCGCCAACTGGTGATTATTCGTTCGCCAAATATAACAAGGTGCGCACAAGTTTTATTATGGATTGCTCAAGTAATTATATCTGCCTGCAGTTAATCTTTGTCTTTTCTTCTTTTAACTATTGGAGTTTAATCTTCTTGTTTTTCTGGCATTACTCAGTCTGTCGATATTACGAGATATACAGAGGAAGAGTATGAGAAGTACTTAAATGATCCTGTAGGTGCCAAATCATTCCTCTGGCCTCTTTTGTTGATTTTTGCATGTTAAAAGTTTTAATTCGATCATAAATTGAGAGTTAAAGTCCTGTTCAGGAGACTTACTGGACTAATTTCCATTATTTTATTTTATCCTCATTAGATGTGGACCAAGGAAGAGACAGATCAATTATTTGACTTGTGTGAACGCTTTGATCTTCGTTTTGTCGTGGTAGCTGACAGGTTTCCCTCATCTAAAACAGTGGAGGAACTGAAAGATAGATATTACAATGGTATTTAGCTGTTTTTACTGCTTACTGTCAAGAAACATCTCTAGTTATTGTTTTATGACTTGAAAATAAAACTGTTAATTTGTTTTAAAGTTGATATTAATGTTTATCCTGATTATGGCATTGTTTTGTTCAGTATGTCGAGCTATATTGATTTCAAGAGCTCCATCTCCTGCAGATGTGTCCGGACATCCTCTTGTGAAGGTGTATATGAAGTTTATGTGATTGTTGCTCTTTTATGTTGGGAACATTGGGAAACAATGCTAATATTTCCTTATAACTGTAAATCATTTTTCTTTCAAATGAAACTTATGTACTTGGCGTAGTATGTTTTCTTTAGTTTGTATTTTGATATTCCATTCTTTCTGAAGGAACCATACAATATTACACAAGAAAAAGAGCGTAAACGTGCATTATCTTTGGTCCTGTCCCAGACAAAGCAGCAGGAACGAAAAGATGCTGAGGTTTGCACCTTATGTTGACAGTTATTGGTGGTTAATGTTTCTGGGAAGCTTTTCCTTTGATACTTGCTTATTATCAGATGTTGCCTATTTCTTCATCTTTTATTTCTTGTCTAAGGTTCTTGCTGAAGCAAAGAGAATAGCTGAGTCACGCATGGCTGCACGGGTAAAGTGTTAGTTTAAATATGCTGTTCTGTCTATTTTATGAACTATGGGATGCTGACTATATACCAATAGCTCTGGAAGAAGTGAGATGAAGGGAAGATATGCCTTAAGCTGGCTTCATGATTCCGGATGCTAGAACACCTTTTTTGTGTTTTGTGCAGGTTAGTGGCATTTCCATTAAATTGATTTTGCTCTTCTTTCAGGGTGCCGAAGAACCCTCATTGCCTATGGCATCTAATGTCGGTCCAGAAAGTGGTGATATGGCTGTTAATCCTGAAGATGTTTCAACTTTGTCCAATGCCCAAGTTCCCTCTGCTGCAGCGCCTTCATCATTTGTAGTTGCGGATAATAGCTCTATTTTAACTTCTCTTCGTATGGTATGTTAATCATTTTGTTCTCTCTCTCTCTGACACACACACACACACGTGTGTGTGCACATGCCCACGGACAAGGGTTGACTGAGACAAATGAGTATTTTTTTTCTGTCCATTGAAGAAATGCTCAATTTGTCTTTTTCCTTTTCCTGTTACCTGCTACACTATTAGTAACTGCTAGGACTTTTGGTCAGCAATTTGTTGCTACACTGATTTTGGGTACAAGCACAGTGAATCTGATTGAATTGCATTTCAGCTTCGGGTTTACCTGAGAACATATGCACTTGAACAAATGGTACAAGCTGCAAGCTCATCTGCAGGACTACGGACAATCAAGCGGGTTGAACAAACATTACAAGATCTTGGGGTCTGTCTACAACACTTTTGGTTCCTTTCTGTACTAAATGATTTTACATTCGAAGATTTATGTTTTTGCTGCCATTGTTTTACTTTAGCAGCATACTTAATGTCCTTTTCTTTCTGTGGCTATGTGTTCTGTGAAGATGCAAGGTCTTTTTAGGTTTATGTTGCTCCACTTGTGAAGTTCTGAAATTGTCTCCCTTGTTCTTTGTTTTATTTTTTGGATGGCGATGTTAGGTGGTTGTTTAGAAAGAGATGTGGGTTTTCTTTTCTTTAATTTTTATTCTCTGTATGAGAAAGGATTCTGGATATTCTTGATGTTCTTACCGGTGCAAATTCTCCATATTTTCCATATGCCTAGCTTCTTTTGCAAATTTTTCTTATGAAGATGAAGGGCTTGATATTTCAGAGCATTCCCAATGATGAACGCAGTTGAATTCTTTGTTTCATGTATACTTGAGGTTATCATTTTTGTAACATACGATGATGTGGCGACTTCTCTTCTGCAGATTAATTTAAAACCAAGGGTGCCAACCAAGGCTGTCTGTGCTGAGCACCTTGAGTTAAGGAAAGAGATTCTGACCCTGCTGAACCTTCAAAAACAGGTAATGCATTCCTGAGTCCACTTTGTGGAAAAAAAACTCCGGTTTTTTTATTTTGCTATCTTCACTTTTAACTTTATCTTCCCCTTTTTTTGACTGAATTATGGTCACATGATTTGACAAATGGTTTTTGGTTAGATTACAGAAGTGTATCTGATAATTATGATTGTCAATAATGAAAGAATGATATCTTGCTTGGTAAATATGCCACTAACAAGGAGCTGCACTTCTAGACATGGTTTCCCATAGTTGACAGTCTTGTATTTGAGGCATTGGTCTTTTTCTTCATCTGGCATTAGTTCTGAACCAAGTGGCTCATCTAATGCCTTTGTTCATTTCTAATTTTCGTTGCCATCATAGCTTACATGCTAGTGATGGTTACTTAAGGATACATTTTGCATTCTGAGATTGACGGCGTTGCTACCGTTTAAATGTATTGCAATTATTCTCGTCGAATTTTTACTGCCCAATGAAGGCATGATGTTGGTCACCTTTCTTCCATCATAAAGGCTAAGGTGTATGTATCTAAGGGGAATATTGTAAGGAATACAGTTGTAGGTAGGAATTAATGATAATGTTTATTCAAACGACACAAAAGTAAAAGAGATCTTGGTTTAATACTTAAAAGTTCATTCATGTCCTTTGATGTTTGGATTCTTTGTTTGATTTTCAGTTGCAATACAAAGAAGCAGAAGGTTCATCTTTCCGTGAAGGCTCATATGGTGAAATGCCAGCCACACCTAAGGTCGGTGTACATCTGTCTCTGCAACATATTTCATAATTGAGCGAATTTTGATTAAGGAACTTCATGATGCATTCATTATATCTTGACTTTGCTACTAATAACTTGTAACAGGGTTCACATCGTGATCAGGATCGTATATTTGTTCCAGATTCCATGAGTTTTGGAGGTAATGTACATCTATAATGTGTACATTTGCTCTTTACCTTGCCTTTGTTTTTATCAATTGTGGTAATTTTATGGACTTAACAATGTTCTATTGATTGAGAAAATAGGGGAAAGGGTCGTCCGCCGGGAACAGAAACGCAAGGTAAATATCACTTTTTTATGTCCTCAGTTCTCTCTGACGCTTTAACGTTTTGGAGTTTAATTGTCTTAACCTCTGACATTCAAGGGACCTGGAAGGGTGTCGGAGGGTCCATCATCACCAGCTCATAAGAGACCCAGAAAAATGAAGGCTTCAGATCTATGATTTTAGAGGTGAGGAAGCAAAAAATCAAATGAATAAAGAAGCCTTAAGGGTGGTTATCTGAATTGTTTGTGTTGTTCATCTCTTCACGATTTTTTCAGGATCAATGCTTCCAATGATGGGAGCCGTTATGTGCTCAGAGGCAGAATTGTTAACTTTTTGAAAAGATAACAGAAGGCAGGGATGTAGTTCCTAGTATTTACGCTACAAATTTAGGAGTAATTAGTAGAGCTGTCATTAGCAGATAATTAGGGGAAGGTATTATAATTCTTTTTGATGGAGAAGTATGTCCAATGTGAATGAATGTCACAATGGGTTCTGGAATCCACCTATCTATGAAGAGAGCCTGACTCTGACTTTGTACAAAACTAGAACGTTGCTTATATGAATAGTTATTTAACGTCTTGCTTGATGAAAGCCCAATTAGGTCTCTGTCAATGCACTGTCTGATAACAAAAATGTAATGTCTCCCGAAAATTTTGTGCCTTTCCAGTAACGATGCATGACGTTCAAGATTTAGCAATCAGAAGTATGGTTGTTTAGGCCAAGCAAGCTGTTCTCACTATTGGGTTGAGCTTGTGGCTTTCGCTTAAATGAGGGAACTTGTGTGCTAGGAGTTGATCTAGGCCGTCGAATTTTCATTTTGACTATTTTCTGTCTTTGACCTCCTGACATGTAATACTTATCTTTAACAACTGTTAGTTCAATTGGATCACTATTATAGCTGCCGGACGTGATGAATCCCCCACTTATCTCTCCTATAACATAGGTCAAATGGTTGTGTAAGAAGTAAGAACACCACATAGAGATTAGAGAAACAGCAACGTAAGTCAAAAGAGCTGTGGAGCTTGGATCACACGACCTTTCAAGTTTGCAAACTAGAGTTGGAGTGGTGGTAAATTGGTAATACTATCATTATCTATACGATTCAGTCACGCGTCGACGACTGACCAAGACGTCCAATTCTCTCAACTCTTTTGTGGCTGAAAAATGTTAAAATACTCCGACCATGTGTTTTCTTGTATGTGATCCCGCTCCTCGAACTATGCAAAACCTTCTTCTATGCCGGGCTTCTCCTTCTCCATGCTTGCTTCGAGCTTACCATTCCAATCATCCCCCGAAACGCTTCGTCTCCAAACCGTTTTGCAGTTTGAGAAATAAGAGCCCAGCAAGCTTTAGAACTAGTTGGCCCTCAATTTCTCTCTCGCTTTTTGGTGTAGGGTTTATTTTGGGTCCCCTACTCGACGGCATTCATTCACGGGTCAACCTTCAAGTATACCAGAATGGGTTCATCAACATTGGTCCTCTTCAGACTAACATCTGGGTAAAACGGAATTGCATTTGGTTCTTGTATTACTATATTTTTCAACTTTAGATTTTATGTTATGTATACTGCCTGGATTTTGGGTAGGTATCTCCAATGCTTGGATTGTTTTATTGCACTGTCGGGTTGCTTCAGCTCTTCTTGGATGAACGAGTATCTTCACAAGTGCATGAGGGAAGTCCACAGAAAGTAGCTGCTTCACTGATGTATGTATCTAGTCTTGGTTTCTTGTAACAATTGAACTCTAGTATGTACTCACCAAGCAAAACAAAGAATATCAATTAGATATGAGACACTTGAGGATGAACAGCAACGGAAATTAGAATTATGCTTCATGCCATGCATCTTATAACTCTTAGCTTTGTTGTTCAAAGACAGAGCATTAGTGCTACTACTGGAATTGAGCGCAGAATTGTATAGAGCTGGAATAGCAGCCAACATTGAAGCCTACATATTGTTTGCTGGAGCAGAATTCATTTGGTTTACACTAGACAGAACATGGCTCGGGTTTGCTCTAGCTTCTATTATTGGCATAGCTTGTCCTCTGGCTGAAATCCCCATAATGAAGTAAATATTGCCAACTCTAAAAAAAATGTTAAAACATGAAAAGACATTAAATGGACTAACTTGTCTGCCCATATCCAGGTGGTTTCACCTATGGCATTACCCACACGCGAACATTGAGATCCTTGGTCAGGTAATCGATTACGATACTGTCGATACCAATTGGAAACACCTCACTCTTGGCTGTTTTCAGAAAATAAGACCCTTTGTGGTGATATGCAGGGACTTGTGACTTGGACAGTCACTTGCTACTTTGCTTACACGCCATTCCTTATCAGTTTATCAAGGTGGTTGAAATCAGTAATAACTGCTGCAGACAAATCTACCTAAACAAGTCACCCTGCCAGTAAGATCCAGGATCAGGTGGACATAACTTCCTGCTATTTCTTAGGAAAATCTTAGAGGTTTTTTAAGTTTCATATATATGTTGATTTGGCAACAGGAGGGGTTTACTCACCCACAACAAATTAATCATGTTAGTCTTGATTGTGTACATTTGGGACGATAGAAGCTGTATGCCTTGAATGACAGATCAACATGTGCAAGAATGCTCTTATTTTCTTTAATACCTCGATCCAATTCTCTTATTTTCTACGAGGAGATAGTAACAACAACAAACACCATTCGTGGTTTCTAAGCTATAATATATGATACAAGCTTTTTATGCGTGTCTATTGATGAGTAGCGACTGATTCGAAAGTTCTGCAACATGGCTTAAACTAGCCCACAAAAATAACATCGTTTATATCTGCAAACTTCTCTTTGATTGCTGCTTTGATTCCTGATCCAATCGACTCAGGTCCCGTATACTTTACACGACATTCTCCACCCTCAACGGACACCACATCCACGCTTCCACCAAAGTTCTTTATAGCCGGTCTCAATATATCAAGATGACCATTCACAGCCTGCAGTTGCACGTCGTCCACAACAATTGTTAACATAACAAAACAAAATTGGTAAAGTTTTAGTCATAATCAGCTTTCCATGTTCGAGGATTTACCTCTACAGAAGTCTCCTTCACTTCCTCATCATAGACTTGGCGAATATCTGTAACGGCGTCCCCAAACTTCTCTTTGAGCACTCTTTCGATCCCCATTTTCATGGTTGTCGTTGAACTCGGACAATTCCCACATGCTCCTGTTCTTCAAACTCAACATCTTACTAAAGTCAACATCACACAATTTACTAAGGCAATCATTTCAACAGATCCCACTCAAGAAAAGCACCTTGTAGTTTGAGAGAGATGACGCCATCATCGACGGAGACAACGTCGACGTTACCACCGTCAGCAATTAAATAAGGACGAACGTCCTCCAGAACCAGATCCACGTTTTGTACGGTGAGCTCGAACTTGTGGGCAGTGTATAGGCCCAGCGATGAGGAACCAGTTGGTGAGCTGGCGCTGGAAGCTTTTATGACATTCCTATGCAAGACCCTTTCTTTTGGAAAGGGGTTGCGCTTTTTTAGAGCTAGGGATGGTCGGTGATGGCAAGGAAAGAATTCGATTTTCCGAAAAATCGGTCGGACTGCCATCGAAGCTAGAGACGCCATTGTTGACTCGGGAGCTGGGAGTTGGGAGAATAAGTAACCTGTTTAACGAGGAAGACTACTTTTGGTAAATTTTTAAAGTTCAGGGGCTTATGAAGCAAGAAGAACAAGAGATCGTGCTGACCGACAACAATTGGCCAAGTTGTGTGTACTAATGTCTCAGACAATCAGAACCGGAATGAGATATTGTGTACTAGTTTCTGACAGAGAATCTCATCCACCCCTATCTCATCTTAATAGAATCCCACAAGGAATCAAAGGAATATATATAATATTTAAAATTTACTTTTTACCAAATTCAAACTCCAAGTCCCATCAACAAATGAAAAGAAAACTTTATCTTTTCTCTTCAGATTTCTAATTTCTGGCATTGTACCGTAACTCGGTTTCTAAGAACTTGTGTGCATTAATCCCATTGTATGAGTGAGTTGATAAAGGGTTCTCTTGGTTTAAGTGAGGTTACGAGTTCAAATCGTCCTCATATATGCAACCGTTTAAAATTTGAGGTCAGAATTTTACCTTCCGCAAGGGACCTACCCAGTTCAAACGGGGATTAATCTGGGTGTGGATGACTTAAAGGTGTCTTCTCATAGTTAGAACCCTCCTAGGATACCTCGTGGGCAACAAAAAAAAAGAACTTCTGTGCATCAAATTCAATATCTTCAAACAAAACAAAATGCCATTTCCGTGTCCATCTCCATCTCCATCTCCGTCTCCATCTCCATCTCCATCTCCATCTCCATCTCCGATTCCATATCTTTGGTTCATAATATGCAAAATAGAAGCTTTTGTTAACGTGATTCTGCCAACTTTATCGGCAATAAAATTGAATTTCAGAGGCTTAAATCTGGTTTTATTACCAACCCACGATAGGAAGACCTATAGGTACAAGAAATTAAAATGCCAAGGACAAATCAAAAATCATCCAACCCCTAGAAAGTACAAAACCAAACCATTCTATTTTGACCGGGGAAAAAAAGGGAAATGAAAACAAAGAACAATAAGATACATGTTAGGAATTAAACATGTACCCTTTTTTGTAGTTGTTAGGGTTACTTTTGGGCTGTCCACTGGCAGAGGTTATCCGGGAATGCCTCTATTTTGTAATTGTATCTAGTTTCTTCTCCTTTTCTTAGGATTTTACAGTGTAGTTTTCTAACGTTTTGAGCAATATATTCTCTTTAAATTTCAAAAAACAAGATACATGTTAGGAATTAAACATGAAAATGAGAAATTTCTTAAAAATTTAATTAGTTTCAAATTTATTATCTAAAATTTTAAATATTTTATGTAATTATAGTTCATAAATTTATATTTTATTTGATATAAAATGAAAATGAAAAAATTAAATTAAGTCTTTCCTAAGAGAAAAACTATATATTAAAAATATGTAAATCAAAGGATGACGTGTTAGATAAGTACTCTAAAGGCAATTGCCTTTAGCAATTATTGTATAAATCTTTATGATTAATAAAAAGGCATTTTCGTTAATTTCATATTCATGCTTTTTATGAATTGATAATGATCTTAAATCGAATTAATAAAGTCCTTGATACATTACATATCATGAAGGAAATCATGATGAAATCATGATAATGAGATTCTTGTCATGTGTAATTATGTTAGTATCCAAATTATCCCTGGTCATAGGATTAATGAGATGGGAAATTATTAATCTGGACAAACTAGCACATGTTATACTCCTTGATTGGATCAAGCAGTGGATCTCATAAGCTGTAAGCATTGAGTTGTTTAGAGTTACATGTGGATGCTTACTAAGAGTAGTAAGTACATTGGCTTACCTGCCATAAGACAATTATATGAATAATCTATTCTAGTGTCAATGATAGTCTCATCATAACAATGGTGCAAATATCCTTAGACTTGAGGCGCTTAAGGATATCTTGGATACTGATCTTGTATTTTAATTTCATTCCTCGTTGTCTCTCAAAAGTTGCTCATAGGGTGGTAGTTGGGTACAACTTGAGGTATTTGAAGATAATTGAGTAATCAATAAAGGATTCACCACTTCTGATAGAATAATATAATACCCACAACCTCTTGTTGGGGTCATTATTTGGGAAACTCTGGGCAAAGTGGAAATGTCATGAATATAGTCTTCACTGACATATCCAGTTGAGTAATGAGCCTTGGGGACAACAACTAACATCACTTGAGCTAAATGTGACGTAATCAATGTAGTAGGAGTTAACACTTTAACTATGCTCTGTACTAAGTGGGGTGTAGATGGTGAAATGACGAATTGCACAGGAACATTGTCTATGGAAGGGTTTGTAGTTAAACTACTAACTTTTTAGTCAATTGGGGGGCATGAAGTATTGCTAGATATCGCTTATGACTTGCTTGAATTAAATGTTAATTCAAGTGGTCAACATAACCAAGAACCCAATGAGTGACACACATTGGAGATGTAAAGAATGAATAAAATAAGTTTGGATAGTGATCCAAGATACGAGAGAATGTTTCAAGATTATAACGTGATACGATCGTGGTAAGAAACGTTGCAAAGGAATGACAGAAAGCAAATGTTGCATAGCTACTAGCCTGAAAAGTTTCCAGATTTTTAGCGAACATTTCAAGCCAAATTAAATGGCATTCATTATTTCCATTATTCCTCCATTCATGATGGGGGTTAGAGGAGGCCAAAAGTTGCCAGAAACTCACTCATTTTCTTGCATAATATTGTAAGAAAACTAGTGAGAAATGTGAAGAGTTCATCTTATACACACTTATTCTCTAAATTATTCTCTTAAGAACATACACCAAAGCTAGCTCTTTGTGTGTCTTCTAATCATTCTTCCTAAGAGGTTTTAGGCTTTGATTTTCGAGTGGATATCATTAAAGACGTCCTCCTTTAGTCATTGTGGTTTACGACAACCTGAAAAGGTGAAGACAACGAAGAATGAAGTAGTTAGTAAGTTACACATCTTAAGTTCTTTTTTTTTCTAGATTTAATTACAAATGTATGGTTCTGTGTTTTCTGGGTTTTGTTTTATTTTCTGTTGCGTATTTTACGATATGTGATGATCGAAACCTTATATAAAGCAATCATGATATTCTGAAGGGAGAATAATCTTTTAATGTGCATGATATTCTGAAGGGAGAACAATTAATTCTGATTCACTAAACTTTTATAGTAGTCATGAAATCAGGTTGAATCTTAATAGAACTCAAAACTTGTTTCTTAATTTTAATTAACAGAACAAAGTTGGGGTTTATGATTAATTAGCTAATTTACTAAAATTAACAAGGAATCAAAATAAATCAACTGAATATAAAAGTGACAAATTCAAGAGAACTTAACTCTGATTTAAGAGAAAGATATTGTCTAATTATAACATCAATCATTAGTATAAAAAGAATAATTTTCACTATTCAAACAGTTAGTCTGAAACATATTAGGATAATTATAATAATTCTTAATATTTGCTACATTAATTGGTTCAAATTTAGCATTTGAATGAAAACTTACCATCAATTAATTAGGTATGATAATCTATATCAATTAAATGATAACAATAAACTTACTAAAAAAGACTAGAACCTAAATTAAATAAATGAGATTTATACAAATATTCAACCCAGATTTTAATCTCTTATAAGTTAAATATGTAAATTTATAAATATCCTATTTGCTACTTGTACAAATCCTTCATGACAATTACAGATTACTGAATTCATAGATAGTTATAAAATAATCAACATTAAATTAATTTATCAATTAATCAATATTAGTTATTCATGAAAAATAAGAACATAAAACAAGAAATACTTGAATTAAAACATGAATATAAGTTTAGAACAAAACCTCACAAAGTTACAACTAGAATTTTAGATCTCCTTTGAATTATAATATTTGAATTTAGCCATGACTTTAGTTCCAAACACAAAAAAATATAGATGAAAAGATGAAAATTGAGAGAAAACTAAAAAGAAACAAAAAAATAATGATGGAGAACCTAATGGACGTGTTTTTGTTTTTGTTTTCTACTCGAACCTTTTATATTGCAAAGTTTCATATCTAAAACAAATCTAAATCCTTACATAATAAGCATGAAAATAACTGTCATAATTGAATTCCAACTTTTGTAGTGAATATGACATTAGATGTGATCTCGCCTTATCTGATACAGTAATTTTTCAACTTTTTTCAAAATTTGTGAATTTAACCAATAATACTTCAATTTGATACAATCTCTAATCGTCATTTCCTAAAATAAAATAAACATTAATTTTCTTATTTAAGCATCAAAATATAGCTAAAACGAAAGAGACAATTTCAATTAGCATAACTAAATAATATCTTATCAAATTCTCCCACACCGGACTCCTGCTTTCTTAAGCATATATCAATTCAATATATCGATTATCCTCATAACAACCTCTAATTTTCTTTTATGTTCCAGAAATATCCTAAAAACTAATACACTTAAAAGGTTTACGATAAAATAATAATTGAGAGAACAAGCATCATAGGACATATTTTTAAAATAAAAACATAGCTTCTCTTAAATTCCATCAAAATCAAATGAAACAAGACTTAACACCCTCTCATGAATTTCACTCTATACGCTCTAAAGTTTTTAGGGTTCATTAAACTCTCAAATTCATAACGAGTTATTTCTATAATCTTGCTTACGAATCATATTTTCACCACTAATAAAAATAATCCTAATATATAAATCAAAGGGACTTGATAAGGGTTATAACGTGACTTAAGTAAGGAATAACAAAAAAGAAGTTTTCGGAGTAAATAAATTGAAGATAATCATATAAACTTATCTACACAAGTATCAACTTAAATCAATCCAAAACTTACTTTATTCAAATAACATTCTTTTCAATCACTTTTTTTCTTTCCCATTCTCTCTCTCTCTATATATAATGAAAAATCAAAACAATTGAATTAACTAATTTAATTTTGAGGGAAGTAGCTAAAGTGCTATCAAAATAAGCTTAATACAATTCATTCTATTTAGGGGCTCAAAATTATTACGGATATCAATAAAAAGAAGGGTAAAAGTAGTTTGTAACAAATTTAATATGTAAGAAAGTAAAAATGTAAGGCTCAAATTGATTTTCTAGGGATAAAAAGTAAAATAAGCTTGTTTAGGTAAAAAATGATTATCCTAAATTCTCTTATTATCTTTATATACAAATTCATCAAAAATGTGGTCTCAACATCCATTCAAAAGCAAGTTCTAGCATAAACAAGCTATGTTTGATAACACACAACAAAAACAAATGTATGAGCACAAATGTGATGAATGCTCTTAGGCTTAAAGCTAACATAGGTATTAAAATGCATCAACTCTTGCACATTTCTATTAAACAAAACCAATAGGATAATTAAAGTAATTTAATGAAGAATACCAATCATGTTTGTATTTTAAGATACTTAAAGTAATTTAATGAAGAATACCAATCATGTTTGTCTTTCTCTATCTTAATCTAAGGATTATTTATAAATGATAATTAGAAGATTATGAGGCTATCATGAGGAATAATCAATAAATGAATCATAGTATTTATGAGCTCAAGCACAAATCACATAGTTCATCATAATATATATACTCTTTATCCCTTACACTAAAATTATTCATTGTCTCCAATGTATGTATAAGATGCTGACATGCTATAAAATAGTCAACAAAAATAACGCACAAGGTAGAATACTCCCTTGAGTTGTGAGAATATGATATGAGATGTACTATGGTGTTGGTCGATAGAAAGATATCATTCTTGTAAATTAAAGCAGAGTAACCAAATTCTTCTATAGTTTAGAGAGTTTACATTCCAATCTCTCCATAAAATGATGCTCATGTTGAATTGGTGGAATCGAAAGATATAGAGGTGGTGGAACTTCAGGATCCTCTTGTTGTGTTGATGATGAACCTCTCTGTGGGGGGTTACATGATATAAAATGAAATGTTCTCCTTTATTGCATATGTAACCAAATTTAGCTTAAATAAGCCCTGTCTAATGGTTCCATCTCACAAGCAATATATATATTGGTGTCAGTCACATTAAAGAAATTGAGATTAATAGCCAGATGAGTAATAAAGGAATCCAGACATAAATTCTTGTTAGAAGAGGTAACAACGTTAAATTGTGTTGCCAACTAACCACCCAAATTGACGTGTACATTGTTTTCCATACACCAAATAAAGAACAATTAAGCTTTAGTGCAAGTACACATTGTGACCTTACTTCCTGAATAATTAAAGGCCAAAAAATGATGTATATAAATCCATTCAATCTTACTAGTATAACTACCCTTAAATTTTAATTGGATGATAAATCGACAAGTTAGAAGACATTGATTTCCATGCTCTAAAAGAATCAAAATCACCAATTTCCATAACATATTCTTTGTATTGAGTCGAATTAGCATATTCCTCTATTATCAACCCTAAGGATAAACTAAAATCAATGATGCTCTGTTTAAATTAAACACTCATTAATTTGTATTTTACCACATCAGGAATACATAAAGTAAAATTATTTGGTTTATCAAAGTAGTATAAAACTCCTAGTTAATTCAATAAATATCAGATATCGAATCAGCATAAAATATCTCCCACTCATGTTAATAAGCAAATCATCAAATTTTTCTTTAATGTGTAAGTCCTCTAAAGATAGGTAATGCATATACTTACCTGCATTAATATGTCAGGTTTTAAGAGTATTGTACCATTGTTTTCTTTCTTTAGAGTTAAAATTGAGATAATTGCACAAGTCTGATTTCGTTAGAGGCAAGAGAGTTCTATTTTTCACTATCTGAGCATGCTTCTTATTGGTATTGGTTGCAGGTCCCTATAGTGGATTGATGTTGTGCAGTTGGATTCAATGTAGATTTTCCTTTTGCTACTATCCTAGTAGTATCTTTGGAACGTCCCATAATGATGACAATTATAGATAGAAAACTAATTTGAAAAATAATTTAAACAGCCTAGTAATTACTAAAATTAATACTAAAATGAAAGCAACTAAAAGAAATTAAGTAAAATAAATAGAACATTAATACAATACTAGTGGGTGTCGGTGGTTGAGGGTTGTGGTGGTCTGGGACAATTCAACTGGTGTAATGGGCAAAACATGTTGGACTTCTATGAAGCTTAGTGTGTTGCTGAAGCCGGGAGTATTATGTGTCATTGGTGCTTTGGATGTGTTACTATTTGGTGGGGTCTTGTGTGCTGGATGCTTGGTGGGGTTATTGGTGTCGGATGTTGTTGTTTGTGTGTGGTGTGCAGCTGAAACTGGGTTAGTGTGTTGGATGTAGGGCTGTTTGCTGAAAAAGAAACAAAACAAGTTAGATTTTAATATATATTTTTAATTTATTATTATGATTATTAGTTATGATTATAATTATAATTAATTATAATTATGATTTTTATTTTCATTTTAAAATTTACAATTTTCTTTAAAACCTAACATATTACTAACATGTATGAAACATGATCACGTCTTATGGATTTTAGTGTTATGGAATGTTAAGGGTTCCATTTCAGAAAGTTAAATCACATAAGGCATGATCTCGCCTTAAGATTTAATATTTTAGAATTTCAAGTCTTTGATCTTGATAATTGAATTATATAAGGTGTGATCATGCCTTATGAATTGAAGAGTCAAAATTTTAGAATAGTAAATCTTAGGTATGATCACGCCTTATGAAATTTGGTATTATGCCCCCTTAAGTTAATAAATTAAGTTCTCAGAAAACAAGCAAACGAAAATCGTATATAACTAAAACAAAACTAATAAAAACTATTATACTTTTGAGTTGTCTTCTAAAAGCGCAATTGTTTAACATCATTATGCTCGACGAAGCCTTTTCTTCTCAAATTTGTGCTTATTTGGAAAGTTCCAAATCAATATTCGGCACACTAGCATCATCTCTCGATGAAATGGTTTCAATCTATGTGTGTTCACCTTAGAAATTTCTCAATATCTAAACTTTATATGTCGACCGTACCATGAGAAAATATATTAATGACAACAAAAGGACTAGGCCACCTAATATAAGCTTTAATCGAGAATTATATAATAACACTTTTTATCCCACCTCAAATAACCTCTTAAAGATCATATTATCATGGAAAATTTTTATTTTTTCTTTGTAGATTCTCGAATTTTTGTAGGCATCCAACCTTAGTTCCTTAAGCTCTTACAATTGCAATTTTCTTTCCTTCCCAGCTTTTACCAAATCCATATTACAATGTTGCATTGCCCAATAAGCTTTATGTTCAATCTACACCAGTAAAGGATAAACTTTACTAAAAACTAATTAATAAGGAGACATTCCTATTGGTGTTTTGTCGGTTGAACAATATGTCCAGAAAGCATTGTCTAGATGTAAACTCCAATCCTTTCTACTAGGATTAATAATTTCGATACTTCTACTTGTCCATTTATTTGTGGATGATATGCGGTAGCTACTCGATGATGCCCTCCATACTTTTTAAACATCACTACCACTGCTCTGTTGTAAAAGTGACTTCTTTGATCACTAATAATAGCTCATAGAACTCTAAATTTGTTGAAAATATTAGACTTTATAAAGCCTACAATGGCTATAGAATCATCAAGCTTGGTGACTTTTACTACCTCCCACTTTGAGACATAATTAACAACCAAAAGTATATAAGAAAAATCACGAGATGAAGGAAAAGAGCCCATAAAATCAATACCTCATATATCAAATACCTTAACTATAAGAATTGGGGCTTTGAAGCATTTCATTTTAATGGGATAATGTACCTGTGTTTTGACATTTGTCATAACTTTTACAAAATACATAAGCATCTCTAAACAAAGTCTTCCAATACAATCCACTGTTTAAAACTTTTCTAGCAGTTCTTTTAGCACCAAAGTGACCACCATATGTATAATTGTGACAAAAAGCTAAGATAAAACGATGTTCATCTTCTAGCACACAACACTTAATAATTTGATCAGGGCAAAACTTCCAAAAATATAATTCATCCCAAACATAATATTTTTCGTAATTCCTTGTCTTTTCCTTCCTAAACCTACTAAGGTAATTAGGTAAAGTTCCAATAACTAAATAATTAACAAGGTTTGTCTACCATGGAACCATACATTTCATTTGAAACAATTGATCATCAGGAAAAGTTTCAAAAATAGGTAAAAATATCTTCAACTTTTACCAACTTACTCAATGGTATGCTACTAAATTTTTTTGTCCTTTTTTATCCCTTATTGCCAAAGAAAACTCTTAAAGTAACAAAATCCATCATATTAACCTCAGTTTTGACCCCTTATTTGTTAAAAGGTATTTCAATGCTATACGATCGTAATATGTAATAACTTTAGCTCTAAGCTAATAAGATCTAACATTTTCTAAAGTGAAAACAATTGCTAAAAGCTACTTCTCAGTTATAGAATAATTACACTATGCAGCATATGATGTTCTTGAAGCATAATAGATAGTATGAATTTGTTTCCCAGTCCTTTGGCTTAAAATAACTCCTACTATATAATTATTAGCATCACACATGATCTCAAACGGTAGATCCCAATTTGGTGGTTACATAATAGGCATACTTGTTAATAATGTCTTGAATTTGTCAAAAGCTTCCTTACAGTCCTTTCTAAATTCAAATAGAATGTCTTTTTCTAGCAACTTTGATAATGGTATTGCAATCTTAGAAAAATCTTTAATAAACATGAAATAAAATCCTGCATATTCAGGAAAAGATCGATCTTCCCTAACATTTGTAGGGTAAGGTAAGTTCACAATTAAATCCAATTTTGCTTTATCAACTTCTATACCCCTGGATGAAGTCATATGTCCCAAAATGATGCCTTGATCAACCATAAAATGCCATTTTTCATAATTTAACTCCAAATTCATTTCAATGCATCTTTTGAGAACCTTGGATAAATGATTTAAGCAATCATTAAATGAATCTCCATAAATAGTAAAATCATCCATTAATACTTCAATGCAATTCTCAATATACTCAGAAAATATAATCATTATGCATCTTTGAAACGTAGCTGGAGCATTACAAAGACTGCAGGGCATTCACCTGAATCTAAAAGGACATGTAAAGATAGTTTTTTCTTTATCTTTTTGAGCAATTGCAATTTGATAGTAACCTAAAAAAACCATCTAAAAAGTAAAAACATGATTGACCTATAAGTCTTTCTAACATTTGATCTACAAAAGGTAATAGGAAATGGCCTTTTCTAGTGGCTAAGTTAAGTTTTCTAAAATCTATGTACATTCACTATCCATTATGTACCCTCATTGGTACCAACTCATCATTCTGGTTTCATATTATTGTCATACTAATTTTCTTAGGCACAACATGCACTGGGCTTACCCATTCATTTTCCAAGATTGGATAAATTATAATTGCATCTAAAAGGTTTTAGAACCTCTTTCATTACCACATCTTTCATTGTTGAATTGAGTCTTCTTTGGGTTCCCTTATTGGCTTAGCATTCTTTTTTAAAAGAATCATATGCATGCAAATTGTTCACCTAATGCCTTTTATGTCTACTAAAGTCCAACCAATTGCAGTTTTGTACTCCTTAAGTAACGCTACTAGATTTTCCTCGTGCCCTGTAGTCAACCTTTTTTATATGATCGTAGATAATGATTCTCTTTCACCTAAATAAAAATACTTTAGGTGTTCAGCTAAAGCCTTCAATTCTATCTTTAGAGCCTGTAAAATAGAAGATAACATTTTATTGTGAGTTATATTAAGTTCAACATATAAAGTTTTTGACTCTATTAGTATCCTGATAATAAATAACTTTATAAGTTTCATTAACTTTCCTGTTCACTTCCGGTTTAGCTTTAAACTCTAACTCATCATTAACATTTTCTTCTTTAAAAATATCTTGCACAAATGAATCCATAATATCCCGTACAGTAAATGAATTGAAAATCATTAGGTTACTTCATTGCTTCAAAAATATTGAACTTCAATATTTCTCCATCAAACTCAACAAGAAGAGTACCCTCATCCACATCGATTTTCATCTTGGTTGTCTTTATAAACAACCTTCTTAATAAAATCGAACGTGAATGATCAACACTATTTCCATATATTTTCAAGATGTAAAAGTCTTTTAGAAATACTAAAACATTAACTTGGAGTAAAGCATCCTTTATAACACCAATAAGACGTATATAAGAACGATCAACTAGCTAGGTAATCATATTAGTTTCTTAAAAAGAATTCAAATTTAAAGCTCTAATAGATGTACCTAAGTCTAGCATGACACATTCAATTTTCCTATCACTAATAACATATGGAAGTATAAACATACATGGATCTTTGCATTTTTTGGTAAATTTCTGTAACACCCCACTCCCGCATGACCCGAACCCGACATCGATGGTGATATCCGAGTCTATGCCCCGCGAGGGTGGCATGCTACATCACTTAGTTCGTCAAAACCTCAGTATAAAACTTTTTTTTTCTCTTACGAATACGCGCAAATCAATAATCACAAATTTGAGCCCACTTTTATTCAAAAACATTTTCATTTACAGTAGTTGCCAATTTTTTTTTTCACATACCAGTAGTTCGATTAGCCCATTCCAAAAACAAAACATTTACTTTGATCAATTTCCTTTTTTCCAAATCAAAAAGTTATACACAAATAATATACGTGAATACACAAATACGATGGTTTGTGAAAAATACAATTCAGTGCGGAAATAAAGAGACACAATGCAGACGCGAACTGATCCCAACCTCTTCTTTCTCTCGCATGCAATAGAGATACTCCCGTTGCCTAACAGGGTATTCTTCTGAGTCCTGAAAAATAATTGCAAATTTTGGATGAGTTTTGCGAACTCAGTGAGTGACCATCATCGATGGCTCACCCAGTCACACAACACATAATTTACACATCTCACTCTAGTTCACATTTCACATTATTTCACATTCACATTATTTCACATTCGATACACTTAATCAGTCATATTATGCATATGCAATGCACATGAGACTCACTTTTCATTTGTTATTTTGTTGTGATCGAGTGCCTAAACTGTCCCATGTAGGGCTCATTAGGATACAAGGCTCATTAAACGTTGAGCCTGTAACATCCCATCACCGATGGGGAGTGGGTCTTTATGTATTTTGAATTTTTAGAGAATTTTAGAAATTTTTCTGAAAATTTTCGGGGTACTTTTCCAGACTAGGAAAAATGCCAAGTGACAGATTGACTGATTATCGGTAGTAAAAAGTACTGTCTAATGGCACTGAAAATTAGATACATGATTTTAGGAATTTTTAATTTTAAGGCTAAGGGGATAAAAAGTTCTGATGTACAATGCATGTTCGTGACATTCCCCGTATTTTTCTGTAATTCTCATCACAAAATTTTCCTCTAAATTATAGAAATTTATAGACACTAAAATCATTCAATTCAGACCTCTATAGGTCCAATGATCGTTAAAACACAGACCAGAAAAATAATTACTCGGTCCTCTAACTTTAACTTAATCAATCCACGTCAATTTCATCTATAAAAATTCACAATTTTACGTAGAAATGAAATTAAATATTTTACGAATCCGATGCCTCGAGAATCAGGTCAATCGGAGGTCGAATGAAAAAGATATTCACAAAAGAATTAAATTGAGATAACAGAAAAAATAGAAAAAATAATAATAATTTAATTACAAAACTTAATTCTCGCGAGGGCGTAATATCTCCCTCGCGAGGAGAGAGCTTCCCCAATTTCTTAATTTCGTTTTTTTTAAACCACCTAATATCTCCTCTTCTTTCAACATGCATAACTTGCAATCCAGAATTCCAAATTTAACTCGGATATCACCATCGATATCGGGTTCGGGTCTTACGGGAGTGGGGTGTTACAGAGCCTGAGGCTCTGAATCACTTTTGAGCTCGAAGCTCATTTTCACTCGCTGAGCTTTAAGCTCTGATCGGTGGCTCCTCTGGTCACAACAGCCATTATATTTCATAAACTTATGCAATGAAATGCATCAATCACATTAGCATGTTCCCATTCACTCACTTTCACATGTCATCGGACCGTAATCCGGCATTCAACAGTAGAGTTGAGAAGCACACTCTCATACATATGCAGATGCACATTCAAAACACATTTGTCATCG
>JAOSBK010000205.1:13115519-13127926 GCA_027568895.1 Erythroxylum shatona | reverse complement strand
TGGGCAGATTTGTCAAATTTATATATTATTACCTAATTTCCATTCTTTTCCATCTATATATCCAAACAATGGAAATTTTATTTCCTCTCACTTATTTTAAGAAACTCTAATCCAAACGAAGGAAATTAAATTTCACTTCTTTTCCTTTCCTTTCTTTTCCTCATTTAAATTTACTCTCGTTTTCTTTACATCTTAGATTGCCATACACAGTGTACTTGTGTTGAGACTTTTGGTGCTTGATTGTAGTCTTTACTAATGGGTCTTCAAATTTTGTATGCTGGATCTCTCTATTGCTTTGATTGAAGTTTTCATTTTTCAGATTTCTGCACTTAGTTATGTCTCTCTGAAGACGTTCGTTCTCTCTCTTGAATCACTTCCTTTATGGCTTTTGGATTACCTGCTGCCTTTTTTTGTTCCTATTGTGTTTGTTCGAACTTAATTTGCAAGTTTCGTTTTTAATGGCGAGTTTTCATCTTCGCACAAGAAACAGGATGATGTGGTTGTTGAGTTTATTTGTTGATGTATATAGCAAAGTCAATCATCTATTACAGAATGATCTTATAACTCGTTTGTTTTACGAATCAAAATTTCCATTAGCACCCCACTTATACACACACACACACACACACACACACACACACACATACACACAGATACATTATTACTGTCTACTCTATACGTCTGCGTCAACCAGCATCTATCTAGCTTTCCTCTTACATGAGACCCATAAACATCTACTCTCGCTCCCATCTCTCTTTAAACTAATCCCAGCCCACTATGGAAACAACCGAAACCAATAAATAACACTAGTAATTTTCTTCCTTTTTTCTTCATTTTTTTGTTGTTGATATAATTGCATATTTCTCTCTTCTTTTCTACTGGGTTAGGGTTTTCGATTCCTAAATCCATTTTCTTTTGTACTTTCTTGAATCTCTATAATGTCCTTCCTCCTCCACTTCATTTCTTATTTTGGGTATTGTTTGAGTCTCTCTCTCTCTTACTCTAGGTTGGGTTTGTTTCTTTTGCTTTTGTCACTTACTATGTGTTGCTTAGGAGCCCTAGATGGGACATTAACTAAAGTTACACCTCCTAATGAAGATAAGCCCTGATATTGCACACGAAAAGAATGTATTTCAACAAATGTTTTATGTGTTTGTTGCCTAAACATGCAATTCATTCATGTATTGCCTGGTTGGGAGGGCTCTGCATATGATGGTCGTGTGCTTCGAGATGCGACCTCAAGGCCTTATAGTCTACAAGTCCCTCGAAGTAAATTTCTATTACAATATCCAATTTCGTTTCTCTTTGAATTATACTACTCAATCATAACTTATTATTTAATTATGAACTTGGTTGATTCTGGATATTGCAATGCAATTGGATTTCTTGCTCCGTATCTAGGGCAATGCTATCATCTCAAAGAATTTGATGGCCATCGACTAGAGACAAAAAAGGAATACTTTAATATGAAACATTCCAAAGCAAGGAATGTTATTGAGAGATGTCTTGGATTGTTGAAAGGAAGATGGAAGATCCTTAAATCCCCTTAATTTTTCTCAATTCAAACCCAAGTTCGCTTTACAATGGCTTGTTTCCCTCTTCACAACTTGATTCATAAGTTCATGAGCTTTGATCCACAAGAGTCAATCATTGAAGATGAAGGGGATAGTGAGGAAGATGCAGAGTGATGAAGATGATGAAATGGAATACATCACACAAATTAGTCCAATTGATGAGTGGTTGACATTTAGGAATAATATGGCAATCAACATTTATAATATACGGACAACTAGATCTATGAGTTCATGTAATTTGAATGAATAATAATTGGTGAATTTGCAAGCCTATAGTAATGCAATTTGTTAAAGGGAGATTTGAGAGAAACACTTTAACCTTAAACACATAAGTGTAAGAGAGAAATCTGTGAGAAGAATTAACTTTGGTTTCATACTTGTCTTTTGAACAAAGATGTCTTATTTTGACTTTGTTTATTTGTATCAATAAAAAGTGATTATGATGTATATAGCAACCTAAGTCTTACTGGCCCAAGTTAACGGATTGTGTGCACTTAATATTATAAAGGATGAATTGATAGAGTGTAGTGATTTAACATGTTTACTCGAGGGCGAGCAAAGGTTTGGTGTGGAAGAATTTGTTAAGTTGTTATTTTGTATATAAATCTCTTTAATATGTTGAAATTATTATTCAAAATTGATGGATTTGCTTCTTAATTGTTCTCAATAATTGTTCTCAAATGACTTTCAACACTTAGGAAATGAAATTGAATCAAAAAGATGCAAAGGAAACAAAGATAATCTGAAAATTTCATATTGGCAGCAAATTCAGTAACTAATCGTGGGCACGTGTAAGGACAAAAATCATCTGTAGAATTTATTTTCAAATTTAGATCTGATTCACTTGAGATTTTCATAATCTTGAAGATCAGATTGCTACCTTACTAATGGGGATTTGTAACCTGAATACGTGGCAGGTGTTATTTGCTGAAAATCAAGGAAATTTTGAGAAGATTTTAAAGGAAAAAAGAGGATTTCGGGTTACTGTTCATAGCAGCATAGTTTAGGAGTAGTTTTACTTTTCTGCAATCTTCTTCTTCAAGTTTTCATCAGATAGTTAGGGTAGTTTACATTTCTATAGCATTTTTCTAGGGATTTTCGTATTTTCTAGGAAAAGACTAGGGATGGATACTTTACATCTGGCTATTTCTTTGTTGATTTTCACTTTTGATATGAGTAACTAAATCCCTTTTTTTGGTTGAGGAAAACCATGTTATTATCTATTATGTGTGAGATGTTCTAGTAAAGTTTGCTTTGTCGATGAATTTTGTGTGTCTTCCGAATTACTTTTATGATTGAATTGATTGATTTCTAGGATGCACAACTAGGAGTTGATTCGTTTAATAGCCAAATTAGTAAAATATGACGTTCAATTTTGCTAATCACAAGTAGCAATTAGGATTACCATCTTTACGTTAGAGTTGGAAATTCTAAGAAGAAACCCATCTTGATTAAATATATGTCTTACATGTGTTCTCTTGTTCATTGGTTTCTTAGTTCTTAAAGCTATCACTCAATTGAACTAACGATCGTATCTAAGCTGTTGATTAATAAGAATGCTTAGAATAAATGTTTCTATTAATTTAAACTTAAGAGAAAACATTACTCAATGAATATTTGTTAATGAACTAAATTTTTTATCAAGGATCCATATTAGTATGATAACTTCGGTGACCTGAAACCAAGGTTTGTTTACTGAATTTCGATATTTGAATATTTTTATTTAATTTTAGCTTTTGTTATTTCTAATTTCTTAAATTACGTGAACCAAAAACCCCTTAATTTGTTTTAGTCTTTAATTCGTATAACATTTACCATTAAAAATTTCTTGTGGGAACGATCCCTACTTTCCACTACTACATTAATTTGTATTGTATGAAGTTGGTTTCTTTTTAAATTTGGTTGTAGGTGACAGCAGTTCCAATATAGTTGAAGCAAATGCTAAGGCTAACAACCTAAAGAATATGACAGTGTATTCTTCATCGGATAGTGAAGATGAACTTGTCATAGAACCTGATACACAAGGATTCTCGGTTATTCCTTCAAGCAGTTATGGAAGGCAAAAAAACTTATCACCAAGAAAGGAAAGTTCTTACAAGAAAAGAAAACCAGCAACACTTCATAATATTATTGAGTCAAGTATAGATAACTTCACCGTTAAGTTTGAGTGTATTTGTAAACAAATGACCTCACAATATGCAGCTGTTACAAATGCTTTAATTGCGGAGTCTAATTATGATTCCTTAACTGACGAGAAGATGCAATTGATGTTGCCTAACTAGGTTATTTTGTATTAGTTAGGAATTTTGTAGTTGTGATGCAAACAAACTTTGTAGTGTTAACTTGATTATTTTGCATCAATTGAAGGCTTTTGGTTAAGGTATTGTGTATAGTTGTGATATTTTACATCATTTGCATTATCAAAGAAATGTAAATTATATTAAACTATGTTACTTGATTTTACTATAGCAATGGATAGTGGATATTATGGTTATGTCAATGAATTGTACAATATTTTGGATAATTAAACTATATTTTGAGAATATTATGTAACTAATGATATGTTTATGCAAGAAAATACTGGAGTATTTTTTTCAAGAGCTATTGGAAAAGAAATATCTTAATATACTTGATTTTAAACATTCCATTAATATAAATAGGGTACATAAATTAAATATAATTAATTAAAATATACTTAAAATTTGATATAAAACAAAAATTAACAAATTTTTATTTCTCAACATTTTTAACAAATTAACCACTATCAATGATAACGGTAATCATTCGTTCTTCTTAACCAACTATTATAATTATAATTATAATGATTATATTTATTTTTATTTTTTACTATATTCATTGTCATTCCCATTCTTAATGCTCTTTATGAACCCAGTGCTTAGTTGGAATTTACATTTTGGTTAATATGGAAATAAAGTAATTAAAATATGTCTAAAGTATCCAAACGCACCTACCTATTATTGTTGTGGGTTCTCTGTTTCACAATTATGTTAGATTTCCTCCTTTCATGTTTCTTCTTTGGTAAGGATGTTGGAACCTACAATTTGTTTAGTGGAGTATCTTGGGCGGTGTTACTTTTGTTGCCGCTTAATCATGATTTATGACCTCTTGATTTTAACATTACCTTTGACAACTACTGTATTGAAAACTGTAATGGTAGACAAACATCGAGACTAGCGACCAAGGTATAGGTATACGTAATGCCTACCGACTTGAATTATAATAATAGCGTTGTGACGTAGGAGTGCAGTTTAAGGAAGGCAATGGTTTAGCAAAATCCTGGTGCGATTTTGGAGGCATTGTATTTGTACAAAAACCGGTGGTTAGGCCCTTTATGTTGGAAGGTTGGTGTTAGGTAAGAATCCGACACATATCTAACGCTGTCCCACTATGCAAAGTTACCTTCTACGACGAAGATGCATGGAGTCGTTAGCAACAACGCTCGCAATTCTTATCGTTGCCACCAATCATTAAATGACAGTCCGTTCATTGTCGGCTTCTCATGTACTTGATTAGTATACAATGAATTAACTGTCCGTCACCATGGCTTATTAGCTCAATTTAAATAAGATTTATTCATTTAATTAATATGGGTTAGATACATCTCGAGGCGTAAAATATTTCAAACTTTGGTCACTCTATTTTCTCTTCGCCATGAGACATTTTTTTTTTATCACACTGAACAGTTACATCATACATATTTGCATTGCATAAATTAGAAAATTGGACCGTCATCATTAAGCATTTGCTTTAACATGATTGCAATTATGACTGGACATTACATGCAAGAGTCAAAGACAGATTCCCCAGGTTACGGAGTTGGTTTTATGTTTACCGATTAGTAATTAAATTAGAATACATAAAAGGATTTCAATCTCAAGTAAAAAGACGAAATACAAAAAATTTCTGCACGAATTCCGAATAAAACATGTTTTCATTTTCGCGATTCTTATGTGGGAACTGTATTAGAGCATCATTGATTTTTTGAGTAATTCATAGTCACACGCTAGAATCTGGAGCTATGAATAGGTCCTAGGAAAAGAAGGAGCCGTTCTGTGCAAAAACCTTCTACAAAAGCATTTTCTTTATGAATTGTGCTGTCTGACAAATGATTCTGTGCCTACAGTTGACTATGCAACATGGATATTGGATAGAGCCTTCTTTTTTCAATAACAATTGGGAAGTTGTAAAAGTAAAACCCAAAGAGAAAATGTTTCCTTGGTGCGATTTCCAACATGAATTTTTTGTGGACATCAGTAAAGTTGGCAGTTCATGATGGTAAATGAGTCCCGAACAACTATGCAAGGCCACGGTTGTCCCCTGTCTTTCTATGCCCATTTGCGGGCCTTCCAACTCGGTTAAGATGGATGAAACCAATGTACGAGAAGAACAGTAGTAATTGGAATGTGTTGGTAGCACGCGATTTTGAGGCTAATTAATTGCCGACGATGAGCAACTCTGTAGTAATCCTCCCGTTCTTCGTTTCTTAATTGAATGAATGTAATGGAGTCAGACAGGTTGGGTAATTATTGCCAAACAAACTGGTTTATGTGCTCATCTTTTTGAGCCAACTACAAGTAATGAACTAGTTGCACGGTTTTTGGGTTGATCGTTAACAAAAGCTTCATTTAACTGAGGTTGTGTGAGAAGGGCATCGGTATACAATACTAGATGAAAAAAAAAAAATGGTTGTTATCTACAAGTTAAGGAAGTTTGTCAATCGAAACAATGAAAAAATACTGATTCATAATTTTGTAGACGAGATACACAAAACCCAGCACACAAAACATGGGTATGAATTGGAACAAGAAAAAATTGAAAAAGTCAAGGTAAAATTTGCAGTATAAATGAATAAAAATATCTCTGGTTAGTCTGGTCACCGCCTAGTCTACCCGTAACCTCGAGCAAGAGAAGTTATCCCCAGTGCGGACAATGTTTGGTAAAACTTATCAAACTTGAGAATTGGGCTTAGTTGGCTACGGGAACAGGAGTCCTGGGACTAGGCAGTCCCATGTATGCAAGCCTGGGGGAGACCCTGACCTTGGGGCTCGGGCGAGGAGAAGGTATTGGACCATACTTGCATAAAGTTCCTGGAGCCACCCGAGGAGATAGGTTGACCTGTTCCAATGCTCTGGATTGTAGCTCTGGTGGGTAGTCTCGGACACACCCAATGCGCGGTCCAGTGCCAGTGGTCCAATTGCATGGCAAGCGTTCGTCCATTTCAAACACTTCTATCTCCATGCTGCTGCTCCGGGTATCAGGCTTTGCCTCTTGGCTAATAGCTGTGATCGTATTCTTGATGTTATCATCTGTAGCTGTTTCATTTTCAGTGTTTGATTGTGAAATCTGAGTAATCTCTTCGGACTCTGGTTTTTGTTCCTCTTCGGTTGCCTTGACAAATGAATAGGAACTATCGTCATCAACTGCAAACCTCTGTAAAGAAAAACGATCAAAATCATCAGTCACTGACCTGTTCCTACTGCCAATTAGCTAACAACTGCAGATAAGTCGTTTACCGTGTTACATGCACATGTCCAATTGAACATTTTGTATGAGAAGCTGATTGTTTTTATCTAGTTATCCATATCATACTGACATAGGGAAGCACATGCAGAAACATGTTCAAAATAGCGTGCATGTATGTATTTATGTATACCTTGACATTGGTGAGATCTACGTGATTTTCTTCGAGAAAGCTGATGAATTCCCTGAAATTTTCCTCTGTTGGGTGATAGTGACCGCTGTAGGGCCATATAGCCTGAAACATTGGAGATTAGATTGTGTTAATTGCTAGAGAAAGTGTATAAAGTAGGCCGACTCTTGATGCTTAGGTGGATCTGCAATGGCCTTATAAGTTCTACCTCAAGGATTCCATTAAGGGCAACTAATCTCCCAGCTGCAGTGATGGCACCTCCTGATAGAAAACTGGAATGCTGAAACACCCCCTTCTGTTTTGGCCCTACATACAGAGCCCTTGATGTGCTCAGTACAAAGATCCACTTCGAACCCTCAGCTGTATCTACAAGAGCTCCACTTTGCCTGTATACAAGCTTTCCGCTTTCAACAATCACCTCATATGCTTCTCTTTCTTTCTGTGATTCCAACAAAGAATGTAAGAGAACAATTTAGCTTCACATGTACTGAATTGTCGAGCTGTTGCTTGTAAATGAAACTAATGATCACAGAAACAAACTTACTGGTCCTAGATATTTGATGCACTGCTTTTGTAGGACAGCCCTCGGACATTTGTCTAAATTTATCTCTTTGCCATCTCCAACATCCAACCTACATTTAGCATCGCACCAGTTAGGTTGGAAAAGTAAAAGAATCAATGATTTTATCTGGTGCTTGGAACTTTCGTAAACTACTAAACAACCAATAGGAAAGTGCTTACCAGTAGAAAAAAGGTTGAGAGCTCTCACATGCAAACCAGACATCATAATACATGTGCAAATTGTGGCCATACCGATGACGTGGATCAATCTGCATGGAAGCAAGTTAGAGAGAGAATGATTTGACCATTGTTCCACCGTTACGGCCTACCTAGCTTCCATTGATTGCCCATATTCAATTCTTAACAAACTCATCGACTGATCATTTAACATTTAAATAACTTACAGCTTCAAGCCAGTGTTGCAAGGCTAGTTTCTGTGCCTTCTCATCCTTTGATAAACCTTTTCCCACCTGCAATTAGGAAGCATTAGGATTAATATTCTTATAATTTTCAAGGAAATACAGAGATGGAAGACAATTTGCATTATCTTTAAGATGAAAAAAAGATCGGTAATTGAAGGTCACCTTGGCTGCCCTTGTTCTGGCCCTCGCCCACCTTGAAACAGCAGTCTCTGGCTTCTGAACATTAAAGAAAGAAACAGAACTCCGTTTGAGAGCTGCAAAATCTAATGCCTTCCACCTGGAACATGTAGATTTGTCAATCAACAGAGTCCATAAAACAAGAAGCTCAAGTAAGCTTTTTCAAACTTCTAAAGATAATGCAGATGGTAGAAATACTAACCATAGTTCTTCAACAACTACTGCACAATCTGCAAGGTTTCTTCTTGTCCGGTAACTCTTATAGACTTTCTGTAGTTTGATTGCTGCAGCATCAAGCTCACTAACAGGCCTTGGGGAAAACAGAATTGCTGGTTCAGGAAGGGAAAGTGCTGGTAGTAGCTTCTGTCTACTTCTGTAGTTGAGATTTTCTGAATTCGAGTTCCCTTTGTCTTGCACTAGATCTGTGAATGATAAACACCTTTGAAGCACTACATTTTCGGGTTTGCAATTCGTCAGGTTTATTGAATTTTTACGGTCTCCAGTGTCTGACCGAAATGAGTTGGTCATGGATTCTGTTTCTGTTTTCTTAAAACTATTTGCTCTCAAGGGCACACCACCTTGTTCAGCCCTGAAAATAAGATTGGACGCCAAGCCGAATAAGCTATGTCTTACAATTTCTTTCCAGGATGAATGCAGTAAGGAAAGCGACAAGCCCATAGATTTTCAGCCACCAAGAGACTTCAATTCAGACGGTGAACTCACACCTGATCGCAGTGATTAAACAATCTCGTCAATTTAGAAATGCAGATCCCACCACAAGAAGTTCACAGAGAAACTAAGGCTCAAAATTAGGTCACATTTAACAGATTAACCATGAAGCTCAAATGCTGATGAAAAATTTTCAAATTTGGAAATTATGGAGGCAGATGATTGATACACTTTGCTGCAAACCAAAAGGGCGCTCCTGATTCCATTCACTGCCGAATAGAGCACAACTGATCATGCGAATGCGAAAAACTAATAAAACCAAAGAACTATCTGCATCATATCAAACACACTATGAAAAACATGTATGCAAGGACACCATGAAAAAGCAAGAAGCACTGTCCATGCACAAAGAACTAAAGGAAAAAAACAAACACTCCCTTTTCAGAGTAGACACGACAAATTAATTATGTTTCCTATTCCATTTCTTTACCTGAGTTTCAAACCAGAGCTTTCAATTCCAAGTTTTTCTTTCAAAGAGAACTGGTTCTAATCTCCAACTAAAGAAGCCAAAATCTTTCACCAGGTAAGGGATGTGTCTGACTCTTGATCTCTCTTTGCTTATATATACCCGATAATTAAACCAGTCCCACTAATAACTTTCAAATACGTGTCCAACCCTCGAAAACTGCACATAGCAGTCGTGGAATTCTCGGACAAAAGACAAACTTGATACAGTTAGCTTTGAATAGAAATTAAGCTTGATGGTAGGTCTCTGACTAACGATTGTTTTCTCTTCTATTTCCCAGGTTCAAAGCCACGAGTTATTTGATGATTCAAAGCTTGATACTTTGAACACCCTTGTGGAACTTGAAGGCTTATATAGGTTTGTGTTCTTAGACTTGTTTTAGAGATAGAAAGAAAGAGAAATGATCGGTCAAACAAAGTGTGCCTCTCAGGTTGCCCCGAAAAAGCAGTAATAAATCTTCCAAAAGGTGTTTTCCGATGTTTCCTTTTCTTTTCTCCGTACCTTTGGCTGCATGTTGCTTGTTTCTACGGAACTGCCTTGTGCTGTGGTTGTTGACAGTCAACTACTTTACATGTTGGTCATGGCTTCGTCACGAACACGGTTACGGTTGAAAACTTTCTTGGATCAATACTCATCAAAGATTTGGTAACTGCTGCAGTCATCTCATTTAATTTTTCTCCCCGCACCTTTATGGACTTCATGTGCAGATCAGGCAGGCAACGGTGCGGGAGACTGCGTTGAAGATTTTGACACAAAAAGGCAACAGCAAATCACTTTATCCTCGTCATCGTCATCACACCCGGTCCAAAACTCACGCTAATGTGAGGTTTGGAAAAATGACTTTTACAAAACAGAGAAGCTATTTTCATTAATATAAATGTAATAATGAAAACAGTACGTTATATCAAAAAACAGTTTATCAAAAAGATGTCTAACTTGTCAACAAGATATACAAGTCAAGAAATTCACATACAAAACAAAACTTTAGATGTCGTACGTACTCATGGATAAATAATCTTAAATTGTCTAACTTCTTAAAATAATTTTAATTTAATACTTAAATTTTAATTTTTTAATTAAGTGACTAATTTTTTAAAAGTTTATTTCAAAACATTAATTTTATTAATATTTTATTTATTCAGCTAAGGAAATATTTGTTATTCCTGATATGTATGTATTTTTCTTTTTGCAAAAATTTTGTCCACTTCAGTCTAACCATGACCATTATATTTTTAGAACATATATATATATATTCATTAGTTAAATGAGTAAATTACTTACATTTTGAATTACATTGTTAAATTGAAAATTTTAAAAACTTGGGTACTGAATTAAAAAATGTTTAAAAAATTAAACACTTTAAGATTGATTATCGCTAGAGATTAACTGGTTCAAAAGGGTAACTAAAATTAAGGAAATATTCCGTCACGAGCCACTGATATCTCCGGATGGGCATTAATATTGTAAATAATAAAAAATATTGAAATTCTTTGTTATTTAATTTAATTTTGGAAAATCTAACAATCCTTTAAACTATACAATTTTTAATTTTTAAATTTTCAAAAAAATTTGTAGAGATTTTCTTTACAAAATAAAAGTAAACAATAGGTGACATTAATAAGACGTATAGACTGATTAATAGTATTACCATGACCTTGAGAGCACAGATACCTGATATTTTTAGATGTTTTTATTAGTTTTCTTTTAGGAAAAAATTATTATGTGATGTCATTTCATTATATCCTCAAATCAAGTCGGTATAACAACTTATTCAATTAAAGCACCATTGTTCGACCGAATAAAAATTACACCTAATTTACTTTGACTTTTCAACTTACCTTAAGGATTGTTTATAAGTATCACCACATTATTGCATGCTCTAACTTTGAAACTTCATCCATGCAGAATGAGCAGGGAGACACACGTCCCTTTTCCCAATATAAACGGAATTAAGACTTGCACTTTACTTCTTAACCCTCGTGTTTCCATTTTTCAAGCCCCGTTGGTTGCGGCAGTTGGGGCGGTCCCTTCCCTTGGGTTGGCGTGAAAAGTTACGAAAGGCAGCTGCAGCGCCAAAAAAAAAGGGCCAAGCATCACCTACTCACTGCTACTTGACTATTCAATGTCTCGTGACTATAAATTTTGTGGGACCAATTTGGATAAGAGGTTGGTCATCCCATCTAGTGATTTTGTGATTGAACTTAACTTTGGAGCATTCCAATCTCCTACCAAAAAATGATTAAAAGACCACCTACCATCATCTAGAACGGTGTCGTTAAAAAAAGCAGAGCATCCACGTGCTAATTTTTAGTAATCAGATTAATTAATTCCCCATCAAATGTTCGCAGAGGATCATTGTTGATAATCAAACACGCTTTTGGGAGTTAACATAAGTCATGCACGTGCACAGTGTTACTTTTTTTAATTCGTTGCCTTTTTGTTAAGAGAATCGACATATTGAATTTGAAGTCTGTTTCTTTCTCTTATGAGGAACATAATAAGAAACGCGGTTTCGCGGAAAGACCAACCAAGCCAAGGACTGAAAATTCGAAAGCCTTGAAGACAATAGCCAGCAACAAGACAGGAGCATTTTTGTATAATAAAGTACTGTGAGGAGGTTGACTTTTCTCAGTCGCTGCCGTGGCCGTCTGCACTCTTGACCTGATCATCCGCTGACATGCATTTGCAATTTTGCTTAGCTAAAAAGGAACAGATTTGAAATAAAGAGGTTGTTTCAATATAATGGTTAATGACTAATCTCAAGTTTGGCTGCTTCCAATGTCCATTTTATTGTACTATGAAAATAT
>JAOSBK010000205.1:13044677-13066279 GCA_027568895.1 Erythroxylum shatona | reverse complement strand
TTTTTTATTAGAAATCTCAACCAAACAAGTTTTTGTTTTCAGTTTTTATATTACAAATCTCAACCAAACAGGTTTTCATTTTTTTAAAGAAAAAAACAGAAACAAAAAACAGGAAACAGAAACCAAAAACAACAACAGAAAAACAGAAGTGGAACCAAACAGCACCTTAGTTATTAAAGCTATGACCCCTAAACGCCTCACACATTCCTCAATTGTAAATTTGTGCTTCAGGTAAGGGCCCAGTCAAAGTTAGCATATACAGAGGCTTTGAATGACAACACATTTGGGCCTGTTCCTTTTCATGGATAAATTAAGAACCATAAGAGAAATATTAATACGGGCCACTTAATATTTCATTTAATTGTATTGTATATAGAAGTGTCAGAAAAGAAAGTGATTGCGTCATCATGTGGGCTTGCTTCTTGGAATATAATTCCATTTAAATTACCATTGCGTTATGCCTACGTTCTGGAGCTATGGCAAGCAACTAGTGTGACGTACTACCTACCGACGGTCCGACGTTGTGCACTTGTCGTAATTAATTAACTATTTAACCACTTCTTTGGCATCTAATTCCATCTTTACTCGACAAGAGTGAAGACAACTACCTTTATTCTCCACCATCTCAGTATTGACTTTAATGCATTTGTGACGTTATTCAGTTTACACCCTGAGAGTAACTCTCATCCTGTTCTCATTGACGCGGTATGGACAAGAAAAACTAATAAAAAGTATTCCAGGAATATATATACATATAGACGTGACGACAATTGGGTTTAGACCCGGCTCGCTCTGCCCTACTTGACAGAGCCTTTAGACTTTTTTTACAAAAAAAATTGCATCGGATTAACCAAGCACGATGCCCAATAAGTATAAGAAAAATATTGCTTTGTAAAAAATGATATCTTAACTAAAAAATAAAAAATCAAACATAATAGAACCTAGTTGCTTCAGACTCAAGCTCCAATCTTGCAACCTGGGGCTTGAGGCCCGTCATAAGCTGTCTGGCCACTTGACGCAACTCGACCCATTGTGATTCTTACATATAGAGATAAGTATTCGAGCTTGAGGCCCGCCATAAACTGTCTGGCCACTCGACGTGACTCAACCCATTGTCATTCCTACATATAGAGATAAGTATTCGTCTGTACTTGCAACATTTTTTAAAAGTAGTTATAAAACATATCTATGCACAATTTAATAAATAAGTTAAAATTATATAAAAATGTAATTAGAACTATCACACATTCTTGTAGAATTAAGATTGAGGAGTGTTGCAAGTTTAATTCTAAAATTCTAATTCCATGTTGTTATAAAAGATTAATAAGGAGTATCAAATTTATATTATAATTGTTAGTCTTTGGATGATGTTACGTGTCAGGAAGGGTTACATGAGTTGCATGAGTGAAGTGGATGCTGGGATACTGCATAAACCGTCTTATTCTGTTTTTATTCTGTCATTGGCTTTCCCTTATGTTTTAGCTCAATTATTACTTAATGGATTTATTTGTTCCAAGTTTGTAGGAGAACGTGGTTATTAACGGTCACCAATAGTTGCTTAATTTACGAAAAGTGTTGGACAGTCTGTTGATGTTTTGGCTATAAAAGCCTGTAGAATCAATGAAAAAGGGAGGAGAATTACTTCCCAATTGACCTTCTGCTCCTTCTTCTGCTTATCAGCTTCTTCCTATTGAAATTCTTATCAATTGTGGTATCAGAGACAGGTTGCTTAGTATAAATACTCAAAATCAAAGCAACGCTGAATTCCGCAATAAGGTCAATGAGGTCCTTGGACGACATGAATCAAGCATTGATCAAATCCATACCACTCTTCAATCCATCCTCACCGAACTTCAGAATATCAGAGCCACCCAAGACTCACAACACCAACAAATACAATCCTTAACTGCTTCCATTTTTGGAATTAACCCCTTCAGCTCACCAGACACCACCAAACCACCGAATAGGACTATTCCTAACCAATTCCCACAAAGTTTTGTCCTTCCAAATACACACCATGGGACCATCACTCCCACATATGCAACAACCACAACCTTAAGCTCAATTTCCCACAATTCAATGGCGAAGATCCGCAGGGTGGATATACAAGGGAATAGTACTTTGATTTTAAGGAAGTGGCAGAGACTCAACGAGTTCAGCTAGCTACGTTTCAGTTGGAAGGAATTGCTCTTCAATGGCATCGTTGGTTATACAAGTTTAAAGGCCCAATGATGTGGGAAGACTTCACAAAGGTAGTGTTACATTATTTTGGACCCACCAATTACGAGGATCCGTCCGAAACAATCCACAACAGTTGCAGCCTATCAAGAGGAGTTTGAGAAACTATCACGTCAGGTGGAGGACCTACCTGAAAATTTTCTTGTTAGTTGTTTCATTGCTAGTTTAAAAGATGAGATTAGGCTCGATGTTAAGATCAAGCAGCCACAAAGTCTTGCTACTGTTGTTGGGGTTGCTAGATTAATTGAAGAGAGGAACACAATAGAAGAAAGGACCAACCGCAGTCAAAAACTCATGGGTAGTTAGTCCAACAAAAACCAATAGCTCTCCTACTAGCATTCTTGGCCCAGCACCAACGATGAAAGAAGCTCCCAATGAATCGGTACCTATTCGCCGTTTGTCACCACAGGAAGCCAAGAAATGATGTGACAAGGGCCTATGTTACTACTGCGATGAGAGGTTCGTGTTGGGTCACAGATGTCGTCATCCCTAGCTATTTATGATTGAAGATTTAGAAGCAACAGCAGGGGAACCTGATAATGAAGACTTCGACACTGAAGTTGCAACTTCGGAGATCTCACTCCACGCAATATCAGGAATAGAACACCCGCATACTCGACTACTCAACGGCAAAATCCGAGGCAAAAAAGTAGCCATCTTAATCGACGAAGGCAGCATACATAATTTTATCGATCAAGCACTTGCCAATAAGCCGTCTTTAATGGTATTAACTGATAAACCTTTTCATGTGGTGGTTGCTAATAAAGAACGGGTTGAATGTGTAGGAAGATGTCAAGCCATAAAAGTAGACATCCAAGGATATAGTACCACGACCTACTTTTATGTACTCCAGTTGCAGCATGTTTAGTAGTATTAGGAGTATCATGGTTAGCCACATTGGGATCGGTTGAGACAGATTACAAGCACCTCACTATGACAATCAAGAATGAAGGAAGGAATATAAATTCCAAGGCATGAAGCAAGGTGAGCTAGTAGCCTTGAAGAGCAAAACAATTCACGTGATGCAAGGGATTGGGTTGTTTTTGCATTTAGTCTTGACAGATGATGAGCCCAATAACCACAAAACCCCTTCTGAGTTAACATCACTTCTCCAAGGATTCAAGAAAGTTTTTGAAGTTCCCACAGCCTTCCTTCCAGTAAGAACTCACGATCATTGCATTCCATTGCAGCCCCAAACTGGACCCATCTCTGTTCGTCCTTACAGATACCCGTATTATCAGAAAACACAGATTGAAAAAATGGTCCAAGAGTTACTACAAACTGGTCTCATCCGCCCCAGTCACAGTCCATTCTCGTCACCGGTCTTATTGGTTAAGAAATCTGATAGCAGTTGGAGGTTTTGCATGAATTACAGAGCACTCAATGAGATCACGATCAAGGATAAATACCCCATTCCGGTGATTGATGAATTGTTAGATGAACTCCATGGCGCAAGGTGTTTTTCTAAACTCGATTTACGATCTGGTTACCATCAAATTAAAGTGCAAGACAAAGACATACCAAAAACTACATTCTTAACCCATGAAGGACACTACGAGTTCGCAGTAATGCCCTTTGATTTAACCAATGCGCCAACAACTTTTTAGAGTTTGATGAACGATCTCTTTCGACCCTACTTACGCAAATTTATACTTGTATTTTTTTGATGATATACTTGTATATAGTGCAACTTGGGTTGACCATCTATCACATTTATGCATCGTTCTGACAATTCTCCAATCTAACAATCTATTTGTTAAAGAATCTAAGTGTTACTTTGGGGTTCAACAAGTTGAATATTTAGGACATATTATATCCGAAGCTGGAGTAGCTGTTGACCCAAAGAAAATTCAGGCAGTTCAAGATTGGTCACGTCCTCAAACAACACGAGAAGTACGAGGATTTTTGGGATTAGCAGGATATTACCAAAAATTTATCAGTAAATTTGGACAAATCGCAACACCTCTAAACTAGTTGCTCACCAAAGCAGGATTCAATTGGATGCCAACCGCAGAACAATCCTTTCAACAACTAAAAAGGGTATTATCTACTTCCCCAGTTTTAAAATTACCTGATTTCTCACAACCATTTGAGGTAGAATGCGATGCTTGTGGCACAGGTATTGGCGCCATCTTAACATAACAGGGTCAACTAATCGCATTTTTTAGTGAAGCCTTGAAAGGTTCAGCCTTGACATTGTCGACTTATGAAAAGGAGATGCTCACAATCATTAAGGCAATGCGCAAATGGTGACCACATCTCTTTGGCAGACCCTTTACGGTAAAAACTGACCAACGAAGCTTAAAGTTTCTGATGGAACCACGGATCACCACACCGGCTCAGGGACGATAGTTGCACAAGTTGATGGGCTATGATTACGTCATAGAATAGAAACAAGGTCGGGAAACTATGTTCACTTTCAATGCCACATGCTAATTGGTGGGAGACATTAAAGCAGGAAGTGGCACGTGATTCTTTTTATCAACAATTGGACTCTGACAAGGGGAATACAAACCAAACTCTACTTGTCAAACATGATGGTATATGGTTGAAGTCAGGCAGAAATCTTCTCAGTCTAAATTCTTTTTTAATTCCTCTAGTGCTTGAAAAAAATCACTCATCGGTAGTAGGGGCATTTTGGATATCAAAAGACTCTTAGTCGAATCCAACAAAGCTTCTCATGGCCTGGGCTATGGAAATCAATAAGGAAATTTATTCGTGAGTGCTCAATATGCCAATGATTCAAGACAGACAATATGGCTCCGACCGGGTTACTTCAACCACTTCCCATTCCAATCACAGTGTGGACAGAGATTTCCATGGATTTCATTGTAGGATTACCTCCATCTAAAGGATATACCTCAATTATGGTTGTGGTAGATCGCTTATCCAAATATAGCCATTTTTTTCCTTTGAAACAACCCTTCACTGCATCTGATGTTGCAAAGGTTTTTATCGCTAACATTATTAAATTACATGGTTTTCCACATTCCATTGTTAGTGACAGGGACAAGGTATTCATGAGCAATTTCTGGAAAGCATTGTTTCAGTTACAGGGAACTCGCCTCCATATGAGCTCCAGCTACCATCCACAATCCGATGGGCAAACATAAGTTATCAACCGTACCCTAGAACAATACTTGAGGTGCTTTGCAAGAGATCGACCTCGTTCTTGGTTCGATTGGTTAACATGGGCTGAATATAGTTATAATACTAGCATACATTCGGCAACCAAAGTCACTTCTTTTGAAGTTGTTTATGGTAAGCCACCCCCTTCATTGCTTCCTTACATTTCAGGGACTGCTCGTGTACAAGCAGTGGATGAATTCTTGAAAGACAGAGAAGTCATTTTGAAGGAATTATGCCAAAACTTGGTGATAGCCCAAAACCAGATGAAGATGCATGCTGATAAGAAACATCGAGATGTACAATTTCTAGTGGGAGATTTCGTTTATTTAAAGCTACACCCTTATAGACAATCCTCTATGGCCTTCAGGGGCTCAATGAAGTTGTCCCCACAATTTTTTGGACCCTACAAAATCCTGGAGAAAATTGGTTCGGTGGCCTATCTTCTAGCTCTTCCTTAAGGGTCCCAAATCCATGATGTATTCCATGTCAGTCTCTTACACAAACACTTGGGCAATGAACCCGTCCTTTCCACGGATGTACCCCCAGTTTTAGAGGATGCTCAAATTATACCCCAACCTGAAAAGATATTGGATCGACATATGATTAAGAAGGGAACATATTGCCCAAAAACTGAATTCTTGGTTAAATGGGATGGTTCCTCTGTGGACGATGCCACTTGGGAAAACTTATGGTGCCTATCTCGTCAGTATCTACAGTTCATCCTTGAGGACAAGGATGTTGCCTACAGGAGAGGAGTTGTTACGTGCCAGGAAGGGTTGCGTGAGTTGCATGAGTGAAGTGGATGCTGGGATACTGCATTAACCGTCTTACTCTGTTTTTATTATGTTATTGGCTTTCCCTTATGTTTTAGATCAATTATTACTTAGTGGGTTTATCTGTTCCTAGTTTGTAGGAGAACGTGGTCATTAACGGTCACCAATAGTTGCTTAATTTACGAGAAGTGTTGGACAGTCTGTTGATGTTTTGGCTATAAAAGCCTGGTAGAATCAATGAAAAAGGGAGGAGAATTACTTCCCAGTTAACCCTCTGCTCCTTCTTCTGCTTATCAGCTTCTTCCTATTGAAATTCTTATCAGATGACATAAAAAAGGAGGATAATTTATGCATATATACGTTTTAAAACCTATTTAAAAGTTAATAATTGAATTATTTGTTATAGGAAAATGATTATGAAAAACTATATAAGATAATTACAAAACAAATATAACAATAACTAAAGAGAGTAAAGAAAGAGATATAAAACTAATTTATAATGATTTGCGAAGCAACCTTTAGCTTACTTTAGCTTTCTAAGTTTAATTTAAAATTTCATTATTGTTTTCTTTAATGAACATGAATTATGAGAAGTCTTTTGTACATATATCTTCCTTAGATGAAGATAAATTCCTAAAAATGTTCCCTACTTATGGTGAAAAGGAATCCTTTTTCAATATTCTTTCTTCTAAGTGAAAAGGAATCCTAAATAATTCAATTGTTCTTTCAATTGATATCTAAATTACTCAAATACAACAAAAATACTCCTTTCTTGATAATATAATGCATTACGAACTTATATCATGCTGACTCGTACATGAATATAATGTAACTCTTTTTAGGATTTCTCAAGGCTCCCTCTAGGGCTAAAGATTCTTCTCATGACTTATAAGTCATTTAGTTATACTCAAAAATACTTTAAATAATCATTAAGCATACAAATTAACTATTATAACAATTAGTTTATAGATAAGATTAGTTAATCAGACATACTCCAACTAGCTTATCAGAAAGGACCATGATAGAGCTTTAATTAGCTATAAATGGCTCATGAATTTTCAAGTTAACAAGGAATTGTTTAATAACTGTCTTGGATCAGACCATTCCCCTATCGAAATCCATGATTTACTAATTGGTTATAATGTAATATCTCCTTTCAAGTTTTATAACTACAAATGTAATATTCATGGTTTCCAGGCAGCATTCACAAGTGATTTGAATCTGGATGCTCAAGACTTTAAGGCTTATAAGTTTTATAGGAAACTTATGAACATTAAAGATGAGTCGAAAAAATTATGTTTGAATTTGCGAAACTGACTCATCCCTAGACATTGACAAAGCAAAGGCCCATCTACTTTAGGTGTAAAAAGAACTATGTGCATCTGCTATAGATATGATAAGCATTTGGAAGAGAAAAAATCTCTCAAAGCATATTCTTATGCTCTAGATAGCTATACCTCGCAGCTTAAGCGAAAAGCAAGGATCAGCTGGCTCAAAGACAGGGATTAGCAATACCAAATTCTTCTATTGGTTCTTCTCTCTATAAGGAACAAAAATAGAATAACATCTTTTAAAAATAATGAAGATTGTGTGTATATAAACCAAAATAAAATGCTATTACATACAAAAGCCTAATTTAGAATTTCTTGCGCAATTATTTTGCAAGATAATCAAGCATCCCCTTAAGCTCATTCATCTCTAGCACTTTATCAAAGGGACATTCAGATCTACTACTCAACCTATCACAATAGAATAAATTGAAAAAGTAGCATTTAGTTTACACCACAATGCCCCTATATTGGATGGATTTAATGCTCATTTCTACCAAAAATCATGAATCCATTTGAAATTACAAGTGAAAAGAGCAGTGTTAAAGTTTTTGCCCAACTCTTAACATGTTAAAGGCTTAAAACAAAACTCAATTTTGCCTTGTTATCAAAACCATTAATCCTATTAATGCTTGGGTTTTGGTACTTTTACGAGGCAACATTACACGACAATTAGCTAAGGACCATATGAGAAGAAAGTTGAGAGCTTCAATTAGGACTCTATCCAATAGGATTAAGCTACATCACAATAACAAGATAAAATATTACATCTATCTAGGAATGATCTACTATGTCCGGGAAGATCTCTTCTATCTTCAGATGATCTTTTCATATAATGTTTATCTCTTAAAGCTGATGTTTATCCACTGTGATCTTATCCACCATATCATCCAAAATCTCCTTATCTCTATCCATTGATGATGAGTCATTCAAGCCAATAACACATTGGTCTGTCCAATACTTTCCTATGCCAACTCCATTAGCCATGGTCCATCCAAAGCTTTCCTATGTCAACTCTATTAGCTACGGTCCATTCATTTGAGCACGCACTAAGTCTTTAGTCCATCAAGAACCCAGTCTTAGCTTAGTCAACTAGCACAAGGTCTGAAACTGTACCAAAGCTTGCACCATGCTTGATCTACTTTCTAAGTTAGCTTAAAACTCTCGTATATTCCTGTCATATATGTAATCTAGCTAGCCTTCCACCTAATGTCTATCTCAAACCTTCTTTTGGTCTCACATCCAAATCTTGCATCTCATCAAAGAATTACGCCAATGTGCACCAATGCATGTCAATGCTTGACATTGTCCCTTTTTCTCCTTGCCTCCTTGCACATCTTTGCCTTGTTTTGTTCTTCTAGGTGTCAAACATTGGTCAAGGCTTACCAATGTACATGATTCTACTATTACCACTTAGGGGTCTAACAATAAGCCATAATTTTCTTTCATTCTTGTTTTGATGTTAATTTCCATCAGTTACAAACTTCAACTTCATACCCTATTTTCTTGAGTTTATGACTTCATTTTGTTCTAATATTGTTTTTCATCAAAATAATAAATACATTAGTAGTAATTATGTTTTATTATCATCAAAATATCATCTGGAACCTCCCTTACTTCATCACATACTATATCTAAATATTATCGACTAAGCTATCCTAAGTAGAGGTCATAAGTAGCATCAAAATAAAATAAGTCGCATATGAGATGCTTTGATAATCTCAAGTTTAAAGATCAACCATACAACCATCATAATTGAAAAATTCATGGACACATAAGTAATATTTCATTTGGGATCAACATAATTCGCTCAGTTCAGTAAACTTATTCTTTAAAGTACATGTTTGGTTAATTTTTTTATACTTTAATTTATGAGTTTAATTACTTTCTTCATAAGAAAAAATATAATGTGTGCTAGTTTTATCGTTCTATCAATATCTCATCTTAATGGAACTATAAATATAACCAATTTAAGAATAATACATAAATGTGAATTAAATCTTATAAATATGCACTCATCATAATTTTAATTGCATAGTATTTATTCCAAGACCTTTAGCTTTAATATTAAAACATCAAATATAATTAACAAAAATGCACAAAGATAAACAATGTTTTTAATTAATTGTGTTTCAAAATCTACAATCAACCGATTAATTATAGGGCATACACCAAAAGTTTGCTGATGTCAACCCATTGTCACTAGCCACAACTTTCTTTATCTTTCGTGTGTCCATGTTAAATGTCTAATACCACCAACCTAATTCGAGATTTATACAAATTTTTATAGATCGATTACACAATCATTAGTTTAATAATTTGTATAGTCATTGTAATTACTATAAAATGGTGAAGAGATATCCCTTATTAATATTTATGATCATCATAATTAATATCGATTAAATTGTCATTTTATACCACAAATCATTTATTAGTATGTATGGTTTATTAATATTAACCATCAAAATGAACTCTCTATTAATATTATTTAAATAACATCAATAAATAGTTTATGATATGTTGAAATATTTTAGACAAGACTATAATGATGATAAGAGTTACTACAGTGATGGTTCTAGAATTATTTTATTTTCTATATAATAAATGATATTATTAATTAATAATACTAAGAAAAACACAAATAATAGATAAAGTAGAACAAAGAAAAAAAAATCCAAAAATAACATTTTGGTCAATATACCAAATATGCAGAAGCAATCACTATTTTCGTAATGAAGAAGAGACTATATAAATTAAAAATTTAGGAATTTAAATTTGTGTATTTGACTTAGATATCGCATGAAGGATTAATAAATAAATTACAACTACAACTAAACTTGAAATTACAATCAAACTAAAATACAACAATATTAAATTTATATGTTAAATAAAGAATATATTAATTAATTATGAATAATATTTTATTTTAATTTTTATAAATAAAATAGGTCGCATAAAAATAAATTATTGTATAAATATAAATTAATATAGTCAATAACTAAAAATTGTAGAATATTTTTTAAAGATAATTAATCACTAAAATTGGCGTATAATGGCTGGAGGTTAAAAAATTTTAGTATAAAAAGATTCCTGAAAAGCGATTGGAGATGGCCTCACAGGATGAATTGGTGACTCTGGTAACATGCAAGAAGAGATAAGAGTTCGGAAGTTTAATTCTTCAAGGGCAAGCAACGCAGTAGGTAACACAATCAGGTGACACTTGTTCAGGTGCTTGACGACACAAAATATTAACAATATACCTGCAATGCCAAAAGCCCATGACGAATGCTGAAAACCACCCGGAAAGATTAATCTCAAGTTTACAAATACGAATTAGCTTGTCTCTGATTATTTATATTAGTTTTCACGTTGTCCTAACGCATTCCAGGCCGTTCGATCAAAATTCATTCTTGCTGTCCAAAACTTAGTTTTGAGAGGTCACAGCTACATTAAAGGCTGTTGTTGTCGCCGTCGTCGTCCTCTAACTTATCAGTCCACGTAGATTCTTAAAGTAACAGATTGACCAGTCAGTTGGGATGATGAAGCAACTGAAGAGAAAGATGGAACACAACATGTCCATGTCTTGATGTACGGACGAATACCCGGATTCCTTTACCAACTCTCTCGCTAATAACCAAAACCCATTGAAGACACAGCCTTTCTCTATTGGTTTTTCTGGTTCATTGAATGATTTCTTTCTTTTCTCTTTTGGTCACCCATGTTTTCGGCTGATGCTTGCTCGCCTCTATCTTCCCCTTGACTTTATCATTCTTACCCCCCTCTATATTCGATTCAGTTCTCTGGGAGAGTTTGTTTCTTTTTCAACGTATGCATATATTATATATACCCGTGCTATGATATTGTTCATGAATGATCGAGTCTTTCTTTGTGTTCTTGCGTACTCTATGGCCGCACTCTGATTTGTGTTTGCTGCCTGAAGTAGTTTCTCTGTTCATCAATTTTAACTGTTGAAGCTCTCTTTTAAGTCGACCCCATTATTTCTCTAATTTCTGCTTCTCTTTGAAGCTTTGATGGATAATAGAACTGGTTTATGTGATTCAAACGAGATCAGCAATGGAAGCAGCACGTGCACAGGGCCAGCCTCCATTGTAAACCCTCCAGCCCCAGAAATCTTAGCTCTTCAACATCTCTCCGAGAACCTCGAGTCAATCTTCGAATCCTCGAATTCTGATTTCTTTGCCGATGCCAAAATCACAATTTCCGGCTGCAACCGCGAGGTGGCAGTTCACCGGTGTATTTTGTCAGCGAGAAGCCCCTTTTTCAAGAATGCATTCTCATCTGCGGCCAAGGAGAGAGATGCCAAGGTGGAGTTGAAGGAATTAGCTAAGGACCACCACATTGGCTACGATTCGCTTGTGGCTGTTTTGAGTTTTTTGTACAGTGGAAAAGTGAAGGCGTTGCCTAAGGATGTGTGTGTTTGTGTGGATGATGATTGCTCCCATGAGGCTTGCAGACCCGCCGTGGATTTCATGGTTGAGGTGCTCTATGCCTCTTTCAAGTTTCAGGTGTCTGAACTAGTGGCCCTTTATCAAGTAAGAATGTGTCTGATTTTGATTTCTGTCAGCAGTCAATGTAGCATTTTGTGGTTCTTTATTATTACTTTTTGAATTATTCTAGTATTTTATACAGAGTATGGATTTTTAGATGGGCAATTAATCTCCCTAGGCATTTGTATTATATCTCAAATTTCATTCTACTTGCTGTTGTTGAAAAATGGATCAGTCCTTGTGTAGCAGTTTGCCAGTTAACGTTGATGCTCCAACACAATCTTCAGACAGGGGACTTGATCCTCTGTCCCACTTCCTCTGTACCAACCCAATCCTATTATCGGGATCATTGTGGTAGAGCATAATGAGTCAGCAATTCAGTATACTGCTCTTTTTGTTATCTGGATATAGGAGCAGAAACAGTTCATATTCACCCTGAATTTCCTATGCAGAGGCATCTTCTAGACATTCTTCACAAGATTGCGGTTGATGACATCCTGGTGGTTCTTTCTGTTGCAAATATTTGCGATAAAGCCTGTGAAACACTGCAAACAAGATGTATAGAGATTGTTGCGAAATCTGATGTAGATATGGCGACTCTTGACAAAGCCCTGCCCCAACACATTGTAGATCAAATTACATACTCTCGTTCAGAACTTGGCTTGGTGAACCCTGAAAGCAGTTCCCCTGATAAGCATGTAAAGAGAATACATAGGGCTCTGGACTCGGATGATGTTGAATTAGTTAGAATGCTGTTGAAGGAGGGGCATACTAATCTAGAAGATGCACATGCACTCCATTATGCTGTTGCACACTGTGATGCAAAGACTACAACAGAGCTTCTTGATCTTGGAATTGCTGATGTTAATTGTAGAAATCCAAGGGGTTACACCGTGCTGCATGTTGCGGCAACACGGAAGGACCCTAAGATTATTGTATCTCTCTTGACAAAAGGGGCTCGGCCATCAGATCTGACTTCAGATGGTAGAAAAGCCCTTCAGATCTCAAAACGGCTTACCCGGGCCACAGATTACTTCAGGTCCACAGAGGAAGGAAAAGCCTCACATAAGGATCGTTTGTGTATAGAGATTTTAGAGCAAGCAGAGCGAAGAGATCCATTGCTTGGGGAGGCTTCTCTTTCTCTTGCTGTGGCTGGTGATGACGTGCGAATGAAACTTTTGTACCTTGAAAATAGAGGTAACCATTTGCAGCTTTCTTTCCTTTCTATATGTAACTATTTCCCCCTCCGTTTACAATCATAAATGTGTACAATACCTTAAGGAGGTACTTGTACCTTAATAGCCTCAAGAACTCTGAAATAAACGTTCATCATTTTTCTTAGTTGATAAGCTTGTATACATTTCCATCATAATTACTTCTGACGTGACAAAGAACTCTAATAATTTTGTGCAGAAGACATAGAGATGATTGTTTCAGTTCTTACCATATGAAGATACATTATTAATTTCTTCCCTTTGAAATTGTTCTAGAGGACACTGATTTTCTAACTACTGACACCTTGTCGCACATTTCCTTCCTTCATATATCAGCAAAACTTAAATCTACAAATCCTAGCCTATTGTAGTAGTCGCATAACAGTCAATCCGTCTTAATACCCCTGTTTTTGAAGTTTCCATTTTCCAAGGCAGTTAAGTCTATTGGATGGCTTGGATGTATCAACTGATGGTATACTTTCTCTTTTTGTGCTGATTATAACAGTTGGGCTGGCAAAACTCCTGTTTCCCATGGAAGCAAAAGTTTTAATGGATATTGCTCACGTAGATGGAACTTCCGAGTTTCCATTAGATGGCATAAAGCCCGTGAATTTGGCTGGTGTCAGGAGAAAAACTGTTGACTTGAATGAGGCGCCTTTCAGAATTCAAGAGGAGCATCTGAATAGGATGAGAGCACTGTCTAGAACAGGTAAGTTAAAGATTCAAGTATCAGACGTTCTTAGTTATGACAATTTAGGCTCAGAAAAATCCTGTCTCATGGAAGAAGATAGCTGCTTTATGAAGCTGACCTTAGATTATTGACAACGGCTTTGAACATGTTGACAGTTGAACTTGGGAAGCGGTTCTTCCCTCGTTGCTCAGGAGTACTCAACAGGATCATGGGCGCTGATGACTTGTCGGAGCTAGCATACCTAGGAAATGACACTCCTGACGAACGACTCCTTAAAAGACGAAGATACACAGAACTCCAGGAGATTCTAAGTAAGGCCTTCAATGAGGATAAAGAAGAGTTTGATCGGTCTGCCGTATCCTCCTCATCATCAACCAAATCAACTGGAATGGCCAGGTCTAAAGGCAAGCTCATTGACAGGGGTGGTTAGCCGCTTTATCACCCTTGCAATTTTTTTTCCTATTCTTTCTTCCTTGTAATGTAATAATATGTCGTTGACGATTATACAAGAGGAAAGGACATAACTTTAGACATCTGTTGATATTTGATATCGACTCTAGTAGGTGGTGATACAGAAGGCCGGAGCAGTTTTGTAAAAATCAAAGATTTCAACGATCCTTGTTCTCTTTCTGTCGCATCAAGAAATGGACCCAAAAAAAAAACCTATTTTCCTTGCTTTCTTGTCTCAAAATGGTTGAAAGTGATAACCCACATCTTCAAATGCAAATATAATCTTTATCACCTCACAATGTCATCCAAAGCGTGGAAGTTAAAAGACGAGGAGTGTTCCGGGTAAACAAATAGAGACAAAAAAAACCATCAATCAAAACGTGCTTTGGAAGTGCGAACGCGGAAGAGAACTCTCTACAGAACTTAAATTCTGATCATACTTTGTCCTTACGCTTTTTGGTAAGCAAATCTTATCATTCTTGAGCACTTTAGTAGCATCTTGAAGGTCCGTCAATTCAAGACCCCACTAATTATATGAAACTACTACCAACCGACTCAGAAACGTGGCATATTTTAATTTAATCGAGTTGGTCAAGATTATCTTTATCCATTTTGTCGGATGTTAAGGGTAATGTGGTCTTAATGAGTCTCAGGCATCACCCACAATTATGCCCTGTCCATCCCACAATGCCCATCAAATGGACCATAAGTAGAAAAGACGCCTGAGACATCTTTCAGGACCGTCTTAGCAGATAAATTAAGATTTGACACGAGCCACCAGTGTTTTTTTCCTTGCTTTTGAGAAGAATTTATCAGTATAATTAATCACAGGTTTTCAGCTTGTGAATTAAATATAAGTATGTTTACAGGTGATATGTGCATGCTTACATTTAACCCAATAATTTACCGAAAATAAGAATGATGTCATGGTAAATAAAATAATTGAAGAATTTACAATTAGAAGTGAACCCGGTAAATATCATAACTCAAGGTTTGGGAGGAAACTGTGAAGAAGTCGTGATGAGAAGAAACACATGTACAAATTACCGCCAATAAAACCCCAAAGGCCAACACCGGCAGTATTTTAGAAAGTTGTTAAGATACATCTTGATTCTAGCAAAAGTTGAACGACAGATCAAATATGTACTTGCATGGGGAATTTTTGCTAGTCAGATGCTCAGAATTTGAGAATAAACAAATCAGATAGACCAGCGGATCCTGTGAAGGACTGTTGATTTCAATTTAGCTCCCCAAACTTAATAGTAGATTGCTTCACCATGTCTATCAACTCCTGAATCATTCATTCCTTCGAGCCGTATGAGATTTTATATCAAGAATCCGGAAATTCACGCCAAGAGAATACCACCGGATTCACCCAACACAACTTGCATGCTCCACCAGCTCAGTTACGTAGCCACCCCAAGTTCCTGGCCTCCCTATCAAACCCTCTAATTCAAGGTAAAACTTGGAGTCATTTACATCTAGGTCCTCTTCATCAGGATTCTCCCCCACTGAACTGTCATCCATTAACTTCTCTGACATGATATCATAAACAAAAGACGCGTCTTCAATGTCTGTTGCACACATCAAATTGGCCACAGGGTCCTGGACGATATGGCTGCAAAACTCATCATTCAAGGGAGCGGGACATAGTTTTGACACGGGGTTGGTTGCGATAGTCTTTGGTAATATCTCAGCAAGTTCAGTTTGCATTGTAGCCAATTGCTCCTGAGCTTGGTTTCTGCAATTCACAGTTTGGCCGGTACGCGCAGAATTAGTCAGGCTTTGAGGGAATTGGGTGTGAAGCAGTCTTCTCTTCTTGCACAATTCATCTCCATCTGACCATCCTTGTTGCTTCCTCTTATGTATTAGTTGTTGAATAAAGCCAGGATTTTTCGTTACTTTTGCAAACAAAATTAACATCTGTAGTTGCTTGCATTCAGCTGCTTGAATACGTTCGCGGACGACACTCAGTTGATTATTCGAGTCCTCTTGCTGCTGCCTGAGATTCAGGATTTCCAGCTTCAAGACTTTTTGATCATTCTTCAGACTCTCAAATTCCGCTTCCAAACCAACTTTAGTTGAATCAACTCTGCTCGTAGCTACATTCTGATGTTTGTTATACCTACTCCGTCTCTTGATGCTTTTGAGCAAATTTTTTTTCCCTCTTTGAAAACCTTCATTTGCAAATTCCCATCTATCTGGATCAATCTTCCTGAAACCCTGAAATCAAATTGCAAAACATAATCAATTAACCATGTCGATGCCACATATCAATTAAGACTTTGTTATGACGCTTATATGCAAAATCAAACTCATCGCTACATTAGAACAAACGGTTGAACAAACAAGAAATGCATATTAATGATACGGATTGATTATGGACGTACATAAGTGTTAAGCTGGCGAATGAAGCTGGAGAAATTGCTGTGCTTAAAGTACTTAGGAAGCATATTTTTGGAGAATTCATGTGAGTCCCAAACAATAAAACTATCACGACCCTTGCTCCACGACACTATAGAGTCAGTCTCAGGATTGTCCACCATCTCGAAAGTCTTCTTCAAAAATGGTGGCGGACCTGACTCGTGTAAGCCCTCTAGGGGTTTTGGCAACACCACAGACACGGATGACGAAGAAGAATGCGATCCGTCGCCGATGATTTTGCAAAGGCCTTGGTCTTCCCCGTCCTCTTTTTCCTCTTCCTTGATCGTCACCACTTTCTTCACCGCAGTCTGCACTTTCTCCGGCTTCGCAGAAGTCAAAGAAGGTGACGACGCGCCACCGCAAATAGCCGGACTAGTTACGTCCTCAGTATCCGACATTTTTGCTGCCACCACTCTCTCTTCTCTACCTGGATTTGGAGCAGTTGCGACGACGGCGGCAAAATCTGAAAGTGCCATAGTAATCGTTGTTACGACTGATGCTGCTTGGAGAGAGAAAAGAAAGAACGAGGAGCATGATACGGTGTGGGTGCCCATTTATAGCGACACGAAAATGGTAAAAAAGAAGCGACACGTGTCCACCGCTTTATGACATTTTATTTCCATTTGCAGCGTCCGTCTTGTACCCACTACCCACCTCATCTCAGTCCCTCAACTTTCCAGAAACTTCTTTTTGGCCCCTCTCTCTTTTGAATTCAAAACTCTTTTGACCATTGCTGTGCACTGTATCCGCATACACCGGTCAGTCTTGTGCGCCCCACATCACCTCCTTTTGTGAGTGATCGAACCGTCCCCAGCCCTTGGATTTGATGGTATCTCAGCGAAACACAGCAACTACAGTGGGGTTGGGTTGGTTTGGTCTGACCAGTGAGTAGCAACCAGCAATTAAAGCGAAGAGTACTGTCGTTTTATATTTTGGGTTAGGAGTGTTGTGTTTGGATTGTATATGGTTATGCGTTAACTACTGGTAAGTGGATATGTCATTCCCAGCCGTTGGATGTCTCGGTTCATGGTTTCATCGGTGGAGATCAGGCGGCCATTCTGTCTACACGTGCATGCGCTCCACGTGTTCGGCTAAGTGTTGCGGTAAATATTAGCGATTATTTATTTCTCTAAAATAAAGTTGCAAAGCATACACCTAAGATATATTATGGTCAGTTTGACTTGTGAATAACAGAGAACCTATGTAGCTGGAGTGAGGGCAGCAAGAAAAGGTTGTAGAGTGGGTGTTGCGCTGGTTTGAGTTTGACCATTTGTTGTTTGGGCTTTCAAAGGAGGAAATTGGCCCAGGATTCGGGTAAACTAAAGTTCCAACAGCTGATTATGCACTGAAACGACAGCGGGTAAGGCCTACTGGAATAACAGACCACCAATCACTTTGCGCAACGGATCACTTGCGTGGAGCACCGAGTACTCTCTGTAGGTATATTATACTTCCTTAGCATTGAAAGGACCTCAAGGCCTCGTACCACAAATTTCCCATGCTCATTTATTGGTCTAGATTTTGCTTAGTGGCAGCCGATGCCCTATGTATAGACTTCAACGGATGGATCTAATTGAATTCGTAATATGTTTTTATTAGATATATGGTTCGGACTTATTATAAGAGACAGGAGCAAAGGATTAACAAACATATTCAACATACTGCATCTTATTCATCTTAAGAGAGAACTAATAAACCCTTTGATTAATTTTTATGATTTCACAAAAGTGATCATCAAATAGAGATGTTAGAATTATGCCGGTGAGCCAATCGTTATGTAATAAATTTAATATTTTTATTTTATAATTATTAACTTTGTTTAATAACATAGTAAATGATTATATTATCATATTATGTTTATTGTTTTTTATTCTAATATAATAAATCATTTATTAAATTTATACACTTGTTGTCATAATGGAAATTATGATAATAAAAGTCAAATTTTAGAGTTTAATTTAAAAGTGTTATTAATCATAGATCAACAAATAAAGACTTTAATGATCCAGTTAGATCAATATGTATGTAACAGTATCTATTTGATGAATATTAGTAGATCTTATTTACTAAATTACATATATAGATGATGCATATGGAGATATGATCATTGAACTGATCAAAATGAGAATTTTTAATTGTTAATATTATCTATGAACTGTCAAGTGAGATATTCTCATAAGGATTTAAATGTATTTTTTTTCTTTTGACCTGAGATCATTATAGTAATCAATAGGTCATTTATTATGTTTTGATGTTGGACACTTAGTATGTAAAAATGCCTGTTAAATGATAACTATATATAATTAAGTACTTATCTAATTAGTAGTGAGTTAAGATGAGATTCATCAACTCTAGGTAATGAGTTTGAGCTCTATGTTGTCCTTGATCTTAATGGTTGTTTCAAGACCTTGGCCAAGGCAATTGAATGAGTGAGAAAAAGGAGTTTCTTAAGTCATTCATCAATCATTAATAATCGACATGTAACAAAGTTGGTTTTCCAATAAGGTTTGACAGTTAAACTATATCTTAGAATAATCAGGAGTTGTAATGATGGAAGGTAATAATACATTATCTTTAACCAGGTCCAACTTTGTAAGGTTGTTACTTTACATTATCCGGTCATTGAGCAGTATTGTTAGGCGCTAACCTTAATTAGTAATTAATTGGATTAATTTCTATCGGCTTAGTTTAGTGATGAATCTAAGTGGTCACATACTTACGAGTGTAATATTTCTTATTTATGATTATTTAGTTTATTATGAGATAATTTATTAAATAATCTATGTAACATATTTTTTTGCTAGCACAAAAAAAATTAATATTGGAAATTTTTTTGTACAAAATAAGTGAATAAAATAAAATACTTTTATTTTTATATATAATAATAATTATTCATTAAAAAAGGCAAAAGTGACAGATGGTAAAAAAAATGTTTTGTCGATTGGGTGGTTTAGTTTTGGTGTTACATGTTAAAACTAAAACGAAAGATAGCATCGTGTGAAATTTTTAAGTTTTGAAAAAAATGTTAAAACCCTGAAAAAAAGTAGATAGAATTTATTAAAGATACCTTTTTCATGTTTTGTACGTTTATATATACTTAGGAAGAGAAGAGTGATATATTGATACTCTTTGATTTTTGTATGTTGCAAATAAATAAGAGAAAGGAAATAGAAAAATTGTTTTCTCTATTCTTAAAGAAAGAGTTCTTCAAATTTAACCATAGCCATATTAAGTATTAAAAGCGGGAGGTATTTTTCAATGTGGAGTGTATTGAGACTTCGTATTTTCAAAGTTCATTACTGATTAATCCTCTCAAATTTCAGGTATTTATTTTTAATGTTTTTATTATTAGTATGTTTGTTAAACGTAATAGATAAATATAAGATTGTAATTTTCATTCCGCTGCATAAGCGATCCTTCAATTGGTATCAGAGCCAGTATTACATTCACATCGTATTTGAAAAATGACCAATAATTTGCATATTTTGTTGTGTTCTTTGTTTTAACGTATGAAAGTTGCTTATTTTTTTATATATAAGGGAAAAGAACATCTAAACAGAGAACTTTGGGGTTAAAACCCCCGATCTATCTTCAATAAGAAGAGGTAGAACTCCTGACGGAGGAGACTTAAGATGAGTGAAACCGTAATTAAAATTTCTAGCAAAAGAAGTTAACCAATTAGCGCTTTGATTTTTCTCTTGGAAAATATGTCGAAATTGAATTTCCCAAGGTCTTCGTAATAGCTCATGGATAGCCATCACCAGAGAGTTAGCATTATCTGTCACTGTTGGTGCTGATGAAAGAATGTTGATGACTACTAGCGGTCCACTTCTAGCTCGATTTGCCGATAACCCAATTGCTAGGTAAGTGTCAATCCCGAAAAAACTCCCCAAAGTTCAGCATTAAGTGCTGAGCATATCCCAATGTGATGAACAAATCCATCTAGCCAAGATTCGGTGTGATTACGAATAAAGCCCCCTGTGGTAGCATGTCTGGACCCAGGCTGTACAGTAGCATCTGTGTTTAATCGAACCCAACTGTCCCTTGGGCTTGTCCATCCAATAAGCCTGATATTTGACATCTCGTGGCCCGCAATAGCTTGTGTTGAGATCCTTCGTGCTTGTCCAACCCACACTACATAATCCATGATGATGTTCTTACTCGCCATTGGCCATGTAAACTGATCATCAAATATGATTTTGTTCCACTAAAACCAAAGAAACTAAAGGGAAACACCAAAAATGGTAGACCACTTGAATCCATCAAGGACTCTATGTTTAGATAGGTTAGGACTAAGCCAACAATGTGTCGGTTGGGTGAAGAATTCCGCACCGATCACCTCTTGTGGAAATTGTACCCAAAAAGAGCAAGCTCTGGGGCAGTCCCTTAAGGCATGTAAGCACGATTCTATGTTGTGGCAACAAATGCACCTGTTGTCAGTGGTGAGTTGTCTCCATGCTCTGTGTTGATTGGTTAAGAGTTTTCCTTGTGCAAACAGCCACAAGAAGTATTTAATTTTTGGTGGGTCTGCCTACTTCTAGATCGTGTTCCAGATCACTCTATGTTCTGCATCCGCAATGGTCTCAATCAAATTGTATGTTGACTTAGTGGTAAAACGTCCATTATTAGTTTCGGCCCTCACCATTCTATCCTCACCGAATGTATCTCTTGGTGTCATGATGCTAGCAATCGCCATACCCCCTTATCACGAACTCTTGTTGTAAATTGTAATAATTTGAGAATTAAGAATTTTTATTGTTCTTTTTATTGGATGTTTTGATGTAATTATTATTTATTATATAATAAAAATTAAAATTATAATATTTTAAATATTTTATATTGTTTTT
>JAOSBK010000205.1:13004054-13016883 GCA_027568895.1 Erythroxylum shatona | reverse complement strand
GCAACTCTTGCAAAGTTGTCTCTTTGTGTTAGATTTTAGCATTACTCAGAAGTGTAGATGCTAGAGAGAAAAACCCCATTTTGGATTTATAAGAGTTCTATTGTTGACAAGAAACAAAAGCTGCAAAATGATCAAAAGCAAAGAGGTTCCAAACTTTTGGAATGGGCATAATAACATTGCGTCGGGCCATGATTTACTAGGCTTGGACAGTTCAACGTCCAATCAGGACATCATTTTCTTAAAACTGACCAAAATGATGTTGATTTGTTGCTTTGGACTGTTCAGATTAGAATGACTCTCTCAAGTATGAGTCTGGTCAACCCAACCTTGATCCTTTGATTGCGGATCTGCCCGCTGTTTCTGCCATCCCTAATTCTTGGTGACAGCATGTTCCTCACGCATATCCCTTTGAACCTATGGCTCTGCGACTCACATGTTCTTGCCTCTGCTGCCATCATTGGCCCAGTAGAAACGAAGAGCAGGAGCAAGAGAAAAACAATGGACAGAAGACGCATAGATCGTTCCATATTATGATGCTTCTGCGCGAGAACGAGTGAGTTTAGTGCAATGAACAAATTAGTCAGAACATGGAGAAGAGTTGAATAATGCTTTTATTAGAAATTTTATAAGCTTGTGAGATGGAGTCTATGTACAAAATAAATATTAAGTTGAAATAGTTAAATGCATGAGATTATAATATTATTTATTTTTTTATATATTTTAATATTTATTTTTTATATTAATTTTATTTTCTATAAAAAAATGAGACATCTCTTTAAATTATTTCCTACAAGATGGTTATCTAAAATTTCCTACAATATGGTACTTTGCATATTGTTTAGTATATTTTAAAAATCATTTAGGATAAATAATTTTATTATAAAATAAAATATAGTTAAAATTAATAAAAGTACTTTTTATTTTTATATTATCAAACAGTCTACTGTATGAAGCTCTTTTAAAAAAACTGTTTTTTAATTGACAGCCAAACAGTCAACTGGCTTTAAAAAAAAGCTCTTATCAGAAAAGTTTTACTGATAAAAGATCTACTGATAAAAGCTCAACCAAACAAGCCCTAAAAATGAATGACTTAAAGGTACTTTTCTATAATAAAGCTCCTCCTAAGACACTTCGTCAGGAAAAAAAAAAAAAAGTTCCCTGTTGTTCTCGTAATGTTTAAATGCCATAGTCTGACTTGCCCTATTCTAATTCTCCGTCTCACCTGGAAAAAATAGGAGGGAAACTAAAACCCTAAAGCCCCTAAATAAGATGCAGCATCGAGACACTCACTCGCTCGCTCGCTATTTCTATCTATCAGTTGTGGGTTCTCGTTGGTGTGCATTGAGCAGTTTATATATGGACTTTTAACCCTTAAAACAATTTCGTTCCCCTTTCCCCATTTCTACTCAAACAGGAGCTTTGCTAATGGCGAGGCTTCTTCGAAATGTTTCTTCTCTGAAACGCGCTCTTTTCTCGCCCGAGGTAGCCTTTTGCATTTTCTTTTTGTGTCTTCAGTTTCTTTCTTATTCCTACTTTTGCATGTTGAAGAAATTCTTGTAATCTCTTTTAGTTGAATGGTTTAGACTCGTGGGAACGGAATTCTTTGCTTACTCCTCAGACTAGCGATACTGTTTAGTACCTCTTATACGCGATTTTTGTGCGGGAAATGCGAAAAGTTTCTATCTTTTGCGTCTTTTGTGGTGTTGGATATTACTCATTTGCTTATGTGGTTTTGCAGGGTTTAAGGAGAGAGATCACTGGGGCGTCTTTTCGCATTTGTAACTTTTCTACTAAAGGTGCTTCAAGGTTTATTGAAGTTGTTTCACTTGAACACTTACCTTCTTACTCATTCTGTAAATATTAACTTTGACTTTATTACGGCCTGGTTATTGTGTACGTGCTGATGATCCTTTCCAGGGTTGAAATGGTTAGTCCTGAGAAATAGCAGATGTGTCTTCTTTTAGTGTGTTTTAGTCGCTCCTAAACAAACAACGGATGCTTAACCTTTTTTTTTTTAATTGGAACTTTTGAACTACAAGGAATCAGTGGTTATATTAGTTCTGAAATTTTATGCCACATTTATGGATTGTTCTATTTCCTTGGTAGTGCACATTGTCTCGCCAATTAGTTGGCCTTTTCTATTTTTCTTTATTAATTCGTAATTGAAGTAATCTTGATTTTTTGGATAATCTCAATTTCCTATTTTTTGTAAGGTAAAAGAAAATCCAAGTCAAATGGCAGCGACTCTTCTGAAGATGGTATGTCCGCAAAGGAGGTTGCTTTACAACAAGCCTTGGATCAGATTACTAGCCAATATGGGAAGGGATCTATTATGTGGTATGGCCGGTCAGTTTCTCCTAGAGATGTTCCAGTGGTCTCCACAGGTTCTTTTGCACTTGATTTAGCACTTGGGACTGGTGGGCTTCCCAAAGTAAGATAAATAGTTTACTTTTCTTCTCTTTTGTTGAAGTTGTTTCTTGTTTCTTCGCACAAGGCAAGCTTTGTACTTGATTATCCAAGTATAGTACAAAATATGAACCATATTCATATGTACCATCACCATTGTTTCTTTTATCAGTTTGCTGTTCCCTTCCTATAGCTTTCTGCATTCTCTTTTGTTACTATAGACTTGGATTCTTTGTGTTCTCAAGTCTAGAGGAATCATAGTTTGTACTTCTACCATGCTTTGACTTGACTGAATCTTTAATATCCCTAGCTCTATGCTTCCCAAGTGACTAGGAATAGATGTCTCGCTTTAAATGCTGTTGAATGCTCATGAGATGTGTGTTTCACTTTCCACAGGGGCGTGTTGTGGAGATTTTTGGTCCAGAGGCTTCTGGAAAAACTACTCTTGCATTGCATGTGATTGCTGAAGCACAGAAACTAGGAGGTTGCTTTATTGAGCCCTATAATCTCTCGTTTCTGCTGTGTGTATTTTATATTAGATTAACCATTCTTATTGTCTATTATGTGTTTCCTGCTACTAAACTATTAGTTAACAAGAAAAGTTAAAGCTGCAATGAAATATGTCAGTGTCATAAACACCTATATGTTTAATTTGCATCCTCCTTTGGGCATAATACTGGCCTGAAAATTCTATCTGCTGATTTTCACTTCTTTTTCTCCAGGTTACTGTGTTTTTGTTGATGCTGAGCATGCTCTTGACTCGTCACTTGCCCAGGCTATTGGAGTAAACACTCAGAATTTGCTGCTTTCACAACCTGATTGTGGTGAACAAGCTCTCAGTCTTGTGGACACTTTAATCCGGAGTGGTTCTGTTGATGTAGTTGTTGTTGATAGTGTAAGTAAGGTGCTCTTTCACTTTATGATTTTACCTGTTAAATTCAACTGTGATTTCTTATTCCTTTGATAATGGTCCTGTTTCTTGTTTGGAGGAATGAATTTCTTCTCCTCTCTTATTCCTCACTTCGAGACAGGAGCTTTAAATTTGCACCGTATGCAAATTTTTAATAATATGAGTTCATTTTTCTTTTTTACTCTGCTTAATTACAGGTTGCTGCGCTTGTTCCTAAAAATGAACTTGATGGTGAGATGGGTGATGCTCACATGGCAATGCAAGCTAGATTGATGAGCCAAGCACTTCGCAAATTGAGCCACTCTTTATCATTGTCTCAGACAATTCTGATCTTTATAAATCAGGTGCAAATCCATGGATATTATTTGTTACGGATAACGAAATTTTTGGTCTTCCTACTTTTATATTTTTGTCAAGTTGGTTTTATTTTTTTGTCATTTGAATCTTAATTTTTGAATTTTTTTCAATTGGGTCCTCTCTGTTAGCCGAAGGGCTTATTGGGAATGCCAACTCACAAAAATTATGAGTTGGAATTCATTTCAGAGTTTCAAATGGACTTGTCCTTTCGCAATAAGTCCTATTATTTTGATTAAACCAAAACCATTTATCTCTCTCTCAATCATGGCTTTCTTTCAGATTGCTTGATCAATATTCTTCAACTTCATCTATGTTGTTCGATGGTTGATCGTCAAAGATTTTTTATGTTTGAGTTACTAAATTTGTTCTTGTTATTAAGTGGTCTTGACATTGATAATCAGTTGAAGATGAATCTGTCGAAAAAAAAGAAAATACAATATGGATAAGGGAATGTTGTTGTTTTCTTGTTACGTGACATATTGGGCATCCATTGAAGATGCTTTGGTTAGATTTTAGGTCTCTAATTTACAAATGGAAAACCTTGGTTTATTATGTTTTGTTGCCTTGAGAATCTAGTTGGACTTGCTTCTTGAAATTGTGGGTGTTGGCAAATTGAAGTTTCATTTTAACTTAATGGATCTGAGATAAGTGATAATCAAAAACCTAGAAGTTTCTGTCACTTTCTTAGGAAAGTGAAAAAAAGAAAGTTACAGAAACTGCAGTTTCGTTTCCTATATATTTTCTTGATTCAATTTAAAGAATGTTTGGTATAATAAGAATTTGAAATGTTGTGTTTTTGTGGGTCTTGATTGTCAATGGAAGAGAAAGAATTAGAAGGAAGAAAGAATGTTAATGGGTTGAGAAGGTATTACAGAAATTTAGTAGGAAGAAGGAGAAGTTAAAAGAGATAAAAAGTCGGACTCTTTGGAAAGGGATAAATCATGAAAGAATTACACGTGTCTCTAAATTGTCAAGCCATTCAAGTTCAGTCCAATTTGGATGTCTGATGTAGCTCCAACTCATAAGTCAGTTGAGTTGGAATTCCATATAAGCTTTTCCGTTAATGGAGTTAATGGAAAGGACTCAATTGAAAATTTTAAAAAAATTGAGGACTCAATTGACAAAAAAAAAGTTGCAAGTACTAACTTGAGAAAAATAGAAAGGAAGACCAAAATTTATTTATCCCTGTTATGATTAAAATGGAAAAGAACTATTGCCAACTGAAATCCCTCCCACTTTGTTACCAACTGGTTTCACCTTTGATGTTATATTTGCAACTATTTCAACAAAACTTGCAACATTCTTTTAGGTCTGCCCAAATTAGTGATCTATGTTAAAAAGCATAGTGAATTGACTTTGTTGCCATTAGTTGTCTCCCCAATTCTACTTAGTTTAATAATTAAACATTGAAACACTGAACTTGGTCAATTTTTTTTTTTTTTTTTTGAAGTTTGGATGGCCTACTGGGGCCTGAATAGAATTGGCTGTAGATGAGGTCGAACTGATAACAATTGGGTGAACTTTCCCTTCCACACATTTTGGATTTCATTTAACTGGAAATCCTCCTCCTGTTCTATTAGTTGAGAGTAAAAAGTAAAATCTTTCAATCATAAGTCAATTTTGAAGTGATATTGTCAAAACTGAAGTTAAAATAAAAGCTTGGCATAAAATAATCTGCTCATAAGCTAAGGAACTTTCTTTGTTTCCTTAGGCATTAAAATTTACTCTCTTTCTTCTGACATATCGTAGTGCATTATTAATTTCTTCTTTTATCCTCTCTGAGAAAACAATTATTATTGTTCTCTGCATATATAACTGCCTTCAAATTCTTGAGGTCCCTGGCCTTGAAAGGAAGTCAACATACAGGGAATGTAGCCAACTAGTTGCTGAATTCATGCTTTTTGTTTTGTTTTTTTTTTGTCTCGGTTAATTTTTATTGACTGTTTGGATGTGATCCGAACTTTCCCTTTGAAGTAGCCCTTCTGCTTCTGAAATACAGGTGAGAGCAAAGCTTTCTACATTTGGGTTTGGTGGACCCACTGAAGTGACGTGTGGTGGCAATGCCTTAAAGTTTTATGCTTCAGTGCGACTAAATATAAGAAGGATCGCATATGTCAAGAAGGGAGAAGAGGTAAAAGATTCAGGATATTGTTATTGATCACTATGGACTTATGCTCACAATTCATGAGCTGTTGGACCACTTTTTATTGATATCTTTACAACTGCTTGAAATTTTTTTTCTTGTGTTGAAACTTCTTTACTTGCATTCCCTGAGAAGAAGTCCAGAATGAGATACCTGTTCATGTCATGTGGGCCCTTTGAGAATGTAATTAGCAATTCATCCTGGACTTATGTTTGCCTAAGCAGGCTGTAAGACATGAAGAGGTGCTTCCCGGTGTACGAATGGCTTAAAGTCATTAAAGATAAGGGCGTTTTAAGTTGCTACAAGTTCTACTTAGAGTTTACTAGTAGTGACAGCCAGACCCCTCTACTTGTCTCAAATGAACTGTTTTATGATATTGCCTTTTGTGCATGGTTAATCTTTTCTCTTAAAGAGGACCTGGTGATAACAATTTAATTTTGTGCCACTTGAGATAATCAGTCCTTGGATTCATCTATCATGATGCCATGATGTCTGGTAATTGACCGTAGTTGAGCGTGATGTTGGTTTTGATTTTCTTTTGTGAGCAACAACATACAGATTACGATGGAGTTGATTGGAGGAGGATGCTGATTGTACACTAATGTTAAGTGAATTTTACGTTTGCAGTATTTCTATGGATTTGTATACTATTTTCAGATAATTCTGCATTTTGCAGATTGTTGGAAGTCAAGTTCAAGTGAAGGTTGTGAAGAATAAGCTTGCCCCTCCATTTAAAATTGCTGAGTTCGCGCTTGAATTTGGCAAGGGAATATCTAGGGAGTCGGAACTTATAGACTTGGGTGCAAAGCACAAATTTGTGACCAAGGCTGGTTCATTTTATTACTTTAAGGGTGAGAATTTCCGTGGGAAAGAAGCGTTGAAAATGTTTCTGGCTGAGAATGATGATGCAAGAGAAGAACTTACGCGGATGCTTAGGGAGAAGCTTCTTAAGTTGGACAAGGAATTGGAAACGGAGGCTTCGGATGCAGAAACAGCTGCAGAGATCCTATCACCTGATTCCACAGATGAAGAAGCAGGGACAGCAGTTCAAGCATAATGCGCCAAATAACCTTAATCACAGTATGGGTGTCAACCTGCAGGTGTCCATATATAGCAATGTCGAAATTGGGTGGGATCCTGCCAATGCAATGGTGCATTTTCGCCCCTGCTTAATTCGGTGTACGATTTTTTAAACAGCAGCTGTGTGTAGCTGTAGACGCAGCATATTTGGAAGGCCAGAAGTTTGTTGGCTTGAAAGGAACAGGTCCAGAATTATGAAGGGCAGTAGTACGCCACCATTCCTCAAGTTTCCAACTTGATTTTGTATTATATAGATGTCAGCATTGTTTTTCTTGTTTATAACGCTTGAAAAGCTGATCCTAGCACATAGTATTTGTTTTCTTGTTATTACCATCCCCCCTCGTCTTTGCCAGTTATTTTTCCTTCCTTTTAGGGGGCGTGTAATTCTTGTTTAAGACTACATATTATTTGATGATGGTTTCTTCGCGGTTCTCCATACTGAGATATATTTTTTATACTATCATGAACCATAGGAACTCAACTATGCCTTTTGAGAATGATTTGGTTGAATATACGAGCCACCCGATCTTCAACATCACAATGAAGTGGTTGAACTTCATTCTCTTTCTTTGCTGCTCTAATGGCATTGTATTTAATTTTAGTGCGTTCTGTTTTCCCATGAAAATAGTTAATTGATTTGTTGTTATATATATATACACTACGTCAGCTACAAATGCTCCAAAAATTGCATGATTGATATTGGTTGAAGTGGCCATATAAGTAGCTATTGATTATGCAGTTTTTGCTTTCATAAACCTTGAACCAATCGTGAAACGATGGCTGGAAGGTCTTCTCGTATCATCTTGTGAACCAGACCAATCGCTCTCTATAAATCCTAGGAGCTTGATGACGTTCAATTTTCTGTAAAATACTCTAAATCCAGTGGTGCGTTGGTGCTTCCTTCACTATAAAATGCAGCATAGAACAGTGTAAGGAGAAGAAAGGGGAGAGTTATCTGGTAACAGAATTCAGGTCTATGGCGTTTTACGGCTCACTAATTATAGCTCATACTTCAAGTATCTTCCCTGTACTTTATATTTGCTTATTAGATAAGGGACTTGATCCTCTGGCCCAGGTATTCTGGCCCTACCCTGTGCCAGAGGATCCAGGGTAGGGCCAGAATACCTGGGCCAGAGGATCTGAAGGCATTAGATACTGAATTTACACAAAATCCATGAGTTTTGCTAGTTTGTGGCTTTTCCTACTGCTCCTAACTCATGAGTTTGCTGTATTGTTCCTGAGCGTGCATAATGCGTCAAGATTCTCTTGGTTGCTTTAAAATGTAACTCTCTTGATGAAGGCATGAATCTTGATAATATACTGGTAGGATACATGATATTACGTCTGGTTGCACCTAAAAACAAGAGACACCCAACTAAAATCCTGCAAGTAGAAGCACCTATTAAGCAAGAACCGTCCACTTTCTTCAAATTTTGTCAAGAGCAGCTGGTGTGCTCATTGCTCACAGCCTTTGTAATTGTTGAGACAAAACTTCTTCTATAGTTCACCAACATAGTTCGTTTTGAATTGAGTTTGATGAATATCCATGTCTAGGAAGTAAATCATTCTCCTCATTTCAAAAAACATTCTCCATTCGGGTTATGAACTCTTCTCACAACTTCAACATTGCTTCCAATCACCATCACATCATCACATATAGATATCTTTATCTTTAAATGAAGCTCCCAATTTGATAGTCAGATAGTTTGACATGTAGAGTTGCTTCATTGCAAATTGATGGGTTAGAATTGCAAGAAGTAGCCATATGACATCAAACCTTGCCACTAGTGGAAAGGATTGAGTGAAATTAACGCCGAATTTTTTGGCCCTAGTCTTTTACTGTTGTTTATAAAATAGAGACATTTGCATTATATTTAACTTTAAAAACCCATTTGACAATTTTTTTGTTGTTAGGTTCTTACCCAAGACCCAAGTTTCTTTTTTGTTTGTCATTTTGAGCTCTTCCATTATTTTCCTCCATTCAAGGGGGCTCATTACATCTTTGATGTTCACATGCTCTATGTACGCTTTATAGCTAAGCAATTAGTTGTAGTTTAGTGACACAATTATTTTTTGACATTCTTTATCTTATATATATTTAGATGTATATGATGAAGTTCATTGGATAAATGTACATCTAAATGAAATTATGGTGAGATCGTAATTATAAGATTTATATTGTATTTATGTATTATACTTAAATTGTTTGTAGTCATTGTTCTATTAAGATTACACATTAATAGAGCATAAAAGGACTAGCACACTTTATGTTTTTCTTTATAAAGGACATAGTCGATCTCATTGACTAAAGTATACGGATCTTAAACAAACGTTTGGGTGCTTTTTAGAGCACAATTTTATTGAACAGAGCCTATATGAGAATTTCATTTAACATTACTTATATATTTATAAAAATTCTTGTTGTGATGATTGTATAAGTGATCTTTTAACTTGAAATTAACAAAGTATCTCATATAGGGATTGCTATGTTTTGATATTACTTATAATATATTCTAATCAAGGGTAGCTAAGTTCGTAGTTATTTAATGTAGCATGAACTATGAAAATAATTGAGTAATCAATATAAGATTTATTATCTTAAAGTGGTTAGGGAGAATGTTCCATTGTTCTTAATTAGTATTGATCTAGAAAACCATTCGTTGAAGAAGAATGACACTTTGTAAAATAGTTTATAGATGCTATTTATAGAATCAGTTACTAATGGTGTAGAACTAACATGATTAGACTTAAATAGAGTAAACATTAATTTCATGCTCTATATATAATTGGAATATTGTATGATGAAAGAATCAAATTATACAAACAAATCATGTAAAAAAAGGTTAGTCAAAACTACTTTGATATTGCTAAATATTTAGGTAGTCATGATGCACTACTAGATATCAATCTTGATCTATAGGTATAAATTATTTAATTAGATAACTAAAGATAAATTAAAAGAGTTTAATTTATATCTAAGTATGATTTAAGATTATAATTTATGTAAATTACCATCATACTTAGGAACAATGGATCAAAGATCAAACATAAAAAAATAAGTTAAAGAGAGAAAATATGTTTTAATCAAGTTGAATTTTATTGTAAAATTTGATAAATGTTATGATTAAATATATGATATTTAATAACAAGGACTAATATAAGGTAATGGGTCTTACTTAGGCTTAATTAGTATTTAATTAAAATTAATTGTAATTCTAATTAAAATTTAATTGAAATTAGAATTTTATTTTAATTAAATTACTAAAACGCCTATAGCCTATTATAAATAGACTTAGACTCCAACAAAACTGGCACTTCATGTCTAACCCTATCTATAGTAGTTGTAGAGTTCTCTTAACACGTTATATAGATATTATTAGATGTTAAAGTACAGCTTGAGATGAACCAATTTTAGTAATATTTTGAGGGAAACAATAAGAAAAGGATAAAGCTTCAGAATAAGGTACAAATTATAATTTATGATTTATTATTTTTATGTATTGATTATGTTATAGAATTTTAAGTGATATTAGCTATCGAGAAATCAAACAAAAAGGTTTTGTTATCATTTTACTGCACACGAAAACTCCCACCCTAATTTTCTAATAGTAGGTTCAGAGTCATATGTAATTCTATAACTTGATTAAAAATATTTGATTATTATTGATCTCGAATTTTGGAATTGAAATAAAAATTTTAAATTTATAAAATCAAATTATATTTGATTATATCTAAAAGTTTGGATTGAAAGTTTTAAAACTTACATAAGATTCAATTTGGAATTAAATTGTCAACATGATTGAAAATTTGTTTAAGAGTTAAATAGTATATGAAATCAATTTCATTAATGATAAGATGTGATTTGATTATTTTAATTAGACCTATTTCTTTTATTTTGGATTAATTTTAGTTCTTTAATGGTGAAATTAATATTTATTTTATTTTAGGAGATTATAAGTGGATATCTGATCAAATTGGAACATTATTTGTCAAAACCACGAATTTGAAAAAAGTTGATAGATTGCTACAGTGGATAAGGTGAGATCACGCCTAATGCCAGATTTACCCTAAGAGTTTCAATTTAATTAGGAGAGTTATTCACATCCCTATTATGTAAGGATTTATATTTGTTTAGAAAGCAATCTCTACAAGATAGAAAGAAGTTAGTATTTAAGTAGAAAAGGGGGTGGGGGAACGCGACATTCACTTCTCTATATTACTCTCTTTTTCAATTTTTTTGATATTGCTCTTAATCTTTCATCTTTTCATCTATTTTTGGTGTTGAAACAGTAGCCATGTGTGGTTAAATCTGAATACAAAACTCTACATGTAATCTTATAAGGTTTTGTTCTAAACCTAAAGTCTTGTTTTAATTCAAGCACTTCTTGTTTTGTGTTCTTTTATTTAATAAGTAATCAATGTTAATTAGTCTAGCAAATTAATTTGATATCGGTTATTCTATAGCTACCTATGAATTCAGCTATCTGTAATTGTCATGAATGATTAGTACAAGTAGCAAATAGGTTATTTATGAATTTGCATAGTTAACTTACGAGAAACAAGAAAAGTAAATTAAATAGTTATAGCAATCTTAATTATTTAATTTAAGGTTTAGTATTTTTCATTAAGCTTATTGTTATCATTTAATTGATATGGAATGCTATCATAACCAATTAGTTTGTGATAAGTTTTCATCTGAACGTTGAGTTTTGAACCAATTAATTTAGAAAAAAATTAAGACCTATTATAGCTATCCTAATATGTTTCAGAATAACTGTTTGAATTATGAAAATTATTCTCTTTATACTAATAATTACAATTAGATGAGATATATTGTTTAAATCAGAAATAATTAAAATTGAAAATTTCACTCTTTATATTTAATTGATTTATTTTGATTTCTTGTTAAATTTACTTTATTAGTTAATTAATCATAAATCCCATTTTGTTTTATTAGATGAAATTAATTAACTAGTTTTCAATTATTAGTTTTCTTAAGATTCGACTTGGTTTCATGGCTACTACAAGAAGTTAGTGAATAGAAATTAATTTTGAAGGCTTTGATAATTCATTCAAAATTTTGATGTCATTGATGAGGAACTAATTTTGTTTCTTATTTTCTTTGCTTTATTTTTATAGTTTATTGCTAATCTCTTATCTTGTATTACTTGTTTCTTCTAATTCATGTGATTATAATATAATCTAAGTTATTCACCTTCAAAGGTTAAATTGAGATAGGCTTAACAATTTGTGAAGATTCTAATTCCTTGGAAGTTAAAGAAAAGATGGCAAATCCTGGCAACAGAACGTTGAGAGAGTTAGCAATAACCTTATGGATAAGATTTCTAGATGTTGAGGTAGATTTTGAATTGAAACTTGGTTTGATTCACTTACTCCCTATCTTTTATGGTTTTTATTGGACCCTGAAATTTTTTTCAATTATTATCGATTTATATGTTTAATTATTTATTTATGTTTTATCTGTTGTTTATTTATTTATTTTTAGAATTGAGTCATTAAATTTAGTAAGCATGAATAGAGATTAGAATTTGATGGAAAGAATATAATTAAGTTAGAATTAATATGGTGTTTAAGAAGATTAAAGGAGTTAGAGACATAAAAGACAAAGAAGGGGCAAAATGTGAAGGACAAGGTAAATGAAGGACAAAATTGGAAGATTTGACTAAAATGTGGTATTGAATTAGAAGAAGAAGAGAAAATGTCGTGGGTGAGAGAAGAAAAGAAGAAGAAGAGAAAATCAAGCTAGGGTTTTGGAGATCTTGAAGAGTTTGAAGCTAAACAAGTAAGTATAAGCATTAACCCTTCTTGATTATTGGATAGACCCTATTTAATGAGAGTTAGAAGTGAAAATGAAGTTGAATGTGTGTAGGAAGTTGTTGATGAATGGTATATGAAAATGTTTTAATCTTTTA
>JAOSBK010000205.1:12983664-12995641 GCA_027568895.1 Erythroxylum shatona | reverse complement strand
TTCTCTCAACCACCGAAATCTCTCTTCTTTCTCTCTTTGATTTGTTATTTCTCTTCTTTCTCTCCTATTTTCGTTTTCTCCTTCCTTAAGATGAAGACAACACTTCTTTCTTCCCATTTTACCCTTAATGATTGAGAAAAGTTCAACATGCCCTTCCTTATAAGCTTAGGTTCTTTTAACCTTAAGTGTCTTGCCGAAAACACCTTTGAACATTCTTATAACCTTAACACTTTAATTTAATCAATTCTATACCATAAAATCTTTCTATCATCATCATAATAATTAACTCCACAAACTTTCATAAAGATCTCATAATTAATGTAAATCCTACTTATTCATCAAGAAAAAATTGGGGGCCAACATCACCACTTAGAAGATTCAAAAAAATATTCAAGAGAAGATGAAAGTCGCCTAGGATCGTCAAAAGAGTTACGTGGATAAGAGGCGATGACCATTTTAGTTTGCAGTTGGTGGCATGGTTTTGCTTCGAATATCACCATGGAAAGGTATTATAAGATTTTAGAACTGAGGGAAGCTGAACCCTCAATATATTGAACCTTTCCGTATCTTAGAAGGTGTTAGGACTGTGGCTTATCATTTGGAATTGCCAACGGATTTGGATAGGATCCATAATGTGTTCCATGTCTTAATGCTTAAAAAGTATTTACCGAATCCATCTCATATTTTAGGGACACCTCTAGTAGAGATTAGAGAAGACCTGAGTTTTGAAGTGAAACTAGTTCAGATTTTAGATCGACAAATAAAAAGATTACACAACAACGACATACCCATGGTTAAAGTTCTTTGAAAAAATGACAAGGTCAAGGAGATGACATGGGAGCTTGAGGATACTATGAGATGCTAATACCCATATTTATTGTGTCCTCAACTTAGGAGTTTCGAGGAAGAAACTCTTTTGAGGGAGGGAGGACTTATAACGCTGAACTCTTTGAGCCCTTTTGTATTGGTCTGTATTTAGAGATGCTACTGTATATTGATATATACATGGTTGTATATGAGTTTAAAGATGTATTTAAGTCTTCTGGATATATATGTAATGATTTATAATGTTATGTGCCCTTACATACACTTAGAGTTCTTCAGTATGCAAAATTTTATAGATTCCGACATATAAGTTTCTAAGTGTGTAAAACCGAGTCCATTGGATGGATATGACCATGGCAGTTAAGTTAAATGTGTTTTAATGCCTTACAGGTGATTAGACAAGATTTATAGATTTATTGGACACTTAAAAAGCTTAATTGGAAAAGTTAATATACATAGGGGCTTAATTGCAAATTGTTAAAAGTCAAAGGACATAATCGTAATTTTTCAATTCTTAGAGGACCAATATGTAATTTTATAAAGTTAAGAGGCTTATTTATTATTTCCAAAAGTCCAAGGACCAAAATAAAAATAAAAGTTTTGGTGATTCCTAAACATTGGGTTTAATTGCAAATTTAGGAAAGTTTGGAGGGTATAATGGTAATTTCATACAACCTAAGGGTAAAATGGTCAATTCACCATGTTCGATCAAAGAAGAGTCAAATTCTAGACCCTTCTTCATGGTGTGGCCGAGCAACCCATTATTTGGACATTAAAACACTTAGTTTTAATTAAAAGAAGGGAGAAGAAAGGAGAGAAAGAAGCAGGTTTCCACCATCACCTATTTTCCACCAAGTTTTTGATTGTTCAGCCTCAATCAAGGTGCTATAAGCTAATTTGGGGTTGAAGAACTCAAATCTATCATTAGATTTGAGAAAATCTGAAAGGATTTGAAGATATCATCAAAGGAAAGTTTAGGTAAATTTTGTCTCATCTCTCTCTACATTATGATTTTGAGCTTGGTGTTAAGATATGTTGTTCTCCATGTTTTAATATGCATGAAACATGGATTAGATGAATGAAATATGTCATGGAGAGGGTTCTTTAAGTCAAAACTGAAATTGTGCCCTTTAGGTGAAAGTTTGTGAATTGTTGAATATCTTTTGAAATTGACAGTCTAAATGAATTCTACGGTGCTAATTGTACATGTATGATGTGAATTGATGATGAAGAATGAGGAAGATGTGTGTTAGTTAAGGTTAGGTCAAATTGATGGAGAAGAGGTGGATTGATGTAATCAGTTGTACAATTGATAAAATGTAGCTTAAATGAAGGAAATTGGTTTGAATAGAGTGGGGAATGTGTCATTGATTGGAAGTGTTACTATATGACATGATAGGAGCATGAATTATTATGATAAAGTCTTGGAAATGTGACTTGAAAAATCATACACATTAGGTATTTGATAAAATGCCATGAACTTTACTTAAGATCTAAGGCTTTATAATGATATGCATTGGAAAATACTTTTATGTCAACTTAGAGTGAACTTGAATTGTTGTTTAGATTGACAAGTAAGGTCTTAATGTGCTTGGATAAAGATGTGTTTAATTATTTTGAAAATGAGTAAGTATGAGATTAAAGGCAATAAATGCCTTAGAAAGTGTAAAAGAAAAGCTAATGTGACTAGCAAGGAAGTAAACCCGTGAGAAGTTTAATGTTCAAATTCTATAGCTTCTAAGGAGTGATATTGTGTTTTGTACACATATGTGAGGGTGTATAAATAGGAAATTTATGTTTAGGTAGTAATTTCATTGTATACCCTTTTTATGTATAAAGGCTTGGGGAGTTGTGAACCAAGGAGCCCGTACCCAGGATTGTTGAAGCTAAGAGAGTGTATACCTTCTTTTGAGGTGAGTTGGGGAAATCATATTTATCAAATAGGTTTAGAACATTCTAAGACAAGAATGATGACTTGTATATCAAATTTGAACCTAAGTAATGCATAGTACAACAAAATCTCAAGTAAATGGTAGTATACTTGTGTATTTAATAAACGACATTGTTTTCAACAAACTTGTGTTTGAAATGTAAAGAATAATGCTTTCTGATGGTTTAATTTCGTACTTTGAGAAATGATATTACTTTTAACAAACATGCAAATAAAATGCTATGGATAATGTCTTATTTTTCTAAAACTACGTTTTTGAACAACTTTGCATTTGGATTTTAAAAGATGACTTTGATTGCATAAAATAGTGTTTTGAAATTTACAAATGCATAACCAAGTCATGTATTTTGCATGTATTTGTTCTCCTTTGGCTTAGAGCTATGGTATGGTTTCATTTTATCAGTTGGACTGATAAATAAAAAATAAAAAATGATGCTTTACTTGATTTTTGTACTTAATTTATGTATATGATTTTTGGCGATTGGTCAGGAGATGATTGGCCAATCGTGTGCTGGGCATAACTAATTAAGCGACCTTCATGCCCTTGACGCTAGTACATAAAAGTCGAGTGACCGTATCGACAACTTTCTACAGGACTCGCGGGTGATTTCATACCTAGGGTCTAGATACCAACGAGGTCATCACCTACGGTCATGATCTTGTCGACTACAGTCCGAACTCACCACGGATGAAAGTCAACCCAACACCAATAATCAGTGGGTGTGCACATTAGTTTGGTTGACTAGTGGGGTCATACATTATTGTTTTAGCTTATTCTGATATTTGTTTTCTGATGAGATTTGATTTATACATCCAATGTTTTAATGCATTTTTATACTAGAACTAGAACCTATATACACCGGATGGGTGATTAATAGGCTGGGTCTATGTGATTCCTAACCAGTATATGATGAGGCATAGGCTAGGCCTATGTGTTTTTATATCATGTATATTCCCTTCATAAGTTATCTACACCATCTTTGTATGATCGAATTTTATTTGTGTTATATGCTTTTCCTGCTCACTGAGTACCTAGTGTACTCACCCCCCTCCACTTTCCAGCCATGCAAGTTAATTTAGTCAGTTTGAAGCTCTGAATGGATTGTGTGGTCTTTTGACATTTTCGGGGTATTACCACACGTGGGTAGTTTCTTATTTTTCACTTTTTTTATATAGTGGCTCATGAATTTTTTTACTGTTTTTATTAGTTTTGTTGTGTTAATATACTTTATGATTATATAAATTTAACATTTGACTGTTTTATTGTTTTAAAAGACTTTATGTATAAACTTTCAATATTATTATTGAGATTGCCTTCAGTAGATTTTAAAGTCCTGAAGTTGTGGTTGGTCCTGAATATAGAAGTGTGTTTGAAATTATTAGCAGGTTTTGGGATTTCAAAAATACAACCATTATGCTGCCCAAATTAAAAAAAAACATATTCAGTTAGCCTTGTGTAGTCGAATTAAGGATACTGTGAGTGTTCTTAGCCTGGGTATGCGGTAGTTATCATAGGCTCGATGTGGCATTGGATCGTGACAATATGGTGAATGAAATCAATTAGCTAGTGGATATGTTGTCTAAAGAGAAGCAAGAGAGTTTGTCCATTTCTTATGGAACTGATACTATCAGCCGAGAGGCAATCACCCTTAATAGTGAAGAAGAGCTTCCTGAAGAAGAAGAAGAAGAAACCTCCATCCAAAAAGAGAAAATAGAGGAGTGGCAGAAGATAACTGAAGAAGATTAGCCAAAAGCCTCCATCCAAGAAGAAGAAAAAGAAGAGTGGACAGAGGTGGATGAGGGGAAAAGTGGTGGAGGAACCAAGTAAGTAAACTACTGACAAGGTGTTAAGAGTGACATTAAGTATGAAGGGTTCCCACTTCCTCAAAGACAAACTATTCGACCTAGCTGATGATACAAGAAGTTTTATTATTCCCTACATTTTAATAGTTTTTCATTAAAATGAGCATCAATAAAGTCTATTGGCTTTATTAATCTAATCAATTACATCATTCTAAATATCTTACAACAGGTGGCTTGTTTATAGTCTATGGAATGTCTTTATAGAGAAAATGGTGGAAGCAAGCCACTGATTATTGATCTTGGATGATGGAAATGTGTGGGTTATGTCAACTTACCGATGTTAAAAAAGCGCTACATGGGAGGCAACCTATGAGTTATTTTTAATTTTATTCTATTGCCTATATTATTTTGTTTTTCCTTTCAAAGTAGTATAGAATTTTATTTTCTGTTATGTTATTCTTTTTATTTCTTTTTTATCCTTTTCTTTTATATTTTGCAAGGATGTTAGTTTCATATTGGTTGGATCAAAAAAAGAGAAAATCATCACAATCAGGAAAGTACCAAGAAACCCTCTAACTCATCATACATGTATATATTGTGTACATTGAGGACAATGTACAACTTTAAGTGTGGTGGCGAGTTTAATGAATTTTAAACGATTTTCTTTAAGCTTATTATAATCCTAATTTTAATATTTTATGAACTGATATCTTTAATTGGTTAAGATATAAGTACTATATGTTATTGTTGAATATTGATTTGAATTGGTTTGCAAAAGGAAGACGTTAGAATAAAATTAGTTTTCTAAGTCATATTTTTGGTAATCATTGAAATTTTTAAATTGAATGAAATTGCATATTATTTACACACATATATACCTATTTTTTGTGAGTTTTTAAGCCTAAAGAGCATATTTAAAAAAAATAAAGCTCTTGTTATTCTTTCATGTGTGTGTTATCATTGCATAATATGACAATTTTAGAAGTTACTTTTATTATGCATGTTTAGATCATATTTGTTAAATTAGAAGAATTGATATGATGAAGGCACTTAGATTCACCAACTTGCTTTAGCCTTTGTTTTTGAAATCATCATACCTAAAAATTAACCATTAGGATAACCAAGTTAAGCCTTAGCCTTTTTAATTGATTTAACCCAAAGTATATACCTTTGTCCTATTTTTCTTTGAAGACCTTTTTATCATTTTTAACCTTGAAGGATATTTACATTATTTGCTTATTTGGGACTTGAAATTTATGAAAGGTCCAGTATTTTTTGAATTGTGGAACTTATTGGAATGTTGAAAAAAATAAAAATAAAATAAAAAATAAAGAAAGAAAGAAAGAAAGAAGGATGAGAACGAAAAATAAGAATAAATATATAATACTAATGGATTTATAATGAAATGACCTATGTATACTTGTAAACAAGTATTGTACCATTTTTTGAGTAAATTTCCTTCACTTAACCCCTTTTATTATAGCATTCATATAGTACCTAAGCCTCATTACAACCTACACAAAGACCTTTTGATTTTTGTTTCTTGTTTGTACATATAGATGTGATTTTATTCCATGCCTATAGTAAGAGTTCTACTATGCATTGACTGAGAGTTCTTATGCTTTTCACCCTAAACACTTGAGTGCATTGAGTGAAATCTTGGTGAGGGTGCAAAGATTTATGTATTTCATTTCAATGCAATGATTGATATGATTACTATTAATATTGCATAGGAAGTTAATTTTAAGATAACTTAAATGTAATTGTATGTTAATTTGACTCATTGAATAGACATATTGAAATTACTAATAGACTGATGTTGTGAAATATGTAATTTTATTATGGTTTATTTGAGGATAAGCAAAAACTTAAGTGTGAGGATGTTTGATAGATGGATATTTGACTATATTTTATCACCTATATTTGATGTATTTTACTTGATTTTTTATACTTTTATCATATATTTGGTACTTAATTTGCTCCAAGTGTGTTTATAGGTGATAACTGCCTTCCTGGACTTAAAGGAGAAGAATTTGGGTAAAAATGAGAAGTAAAAAAGAAAATCAACAATCTTGAAGGAGTGCACGACTATGCACTTTCACGATTTTAGGCATTATTGGATATACACGATCTGATACACAGTCGTGTACCAAACTGTGGCATGTTTGGACATACATGGTCTAATACACAGTCGTGTGTCAAGTTGTGCAAGTCCCAAAATCCCTACTTTTTAATATAAAACATCATTTTTTGGGGTTAATGCAAAAAGGAGAACTTGAGAGGCGATTTCCAGACATGAAGAACGTCCAAAAGCAACGATTTTGGTTTAGGGAAGTGGAAAACATGAAGAAATCATTGAAAGATCCATTGGAATACAAGATCAAGCCTCTACATCATAAGAACATTCAATAGATGACAATCAGGGAGATTTAGAATTATGAACCTATTGTTTTCTATTTGTTTTTTTTCAATCTATATTTGATTTCGTGTTCGATTATGTGTAACTAAACATCCAATTAGAATTTAGGTTAGATAAACCTTATGTCAATACTTTTTATGATTTGACTAATTTATTAATACAATTGGTTCAATTGATTATTGTGATCTAATTACGTGTTTTATTAATAATCTAATTTCATACATAAAGATTGAGAAATCCTAATGTAAATAGATCTATTGTAATTAGGAGTTAATAGTATCCCTAGAGATAGAATGACATAAATCTTCCATGTTAGGTTAACACAATCCTATAAGATTTAGCCTAAGTAATTTAGTTAGAGACTTTAGGATTAGTTGTTAGTAAACTGAAGGTTGGGTATAAGTATACTATAGGAGCCTCCAGTACCCAATTAATCAATAAACAATTGTATGATAAAAGATCAATCTATTAAGTTTTAGGAAGACTCGAGCCTAGATACAAATTTCTAATAACGATAGTTTTCTAAGCGAATTCTACTATATTTGTGTTCATTATTGTTTCCTATTTTATTTTATTTGTTTTAGTTTTAGTTTCTTTCCATTAAAAATCTAAAATCAATCCTTAGGCTAAAGAATAGGAGAAGGGTGATTGCTAGTATTCATAATCTTCATGGGATCGACCCGTACTTGTCAGTACTAGCTACAGCGTGTACTTACGGTTATTCTCATGAAGCAATGCTAGTAATGCTAACCAATTAAATTTACTATAATTATAAATGTATACAAACAAGTTTCCTAAAGTGACATAATAGTTGTCATATCCAAATTAACACGATATTCTTTCACTTTAGGAAATGACCATGTTCAGAGCTAAATTAATTCCATTCAATTCTTTTCATTGACACATTCACACAATGCACACATCATAATGTCATCATAATTAAAAAATAACACAATACAAATGTAAAATTCACATACAATTGATATATACAAATGCAAAATTTGCCCATACAAGATATGCAATTGCAAATAAATCCCCATATTTGAATAACACATTTTCCTCAATGTAGAAAACAAAATAATGTAAATAAAGATAAATGAAGAACAGTAAATACAAAGTTAGAGTAATAATACTTATAGTGTTTTAGCGGTAATGGTGTGAGCGATAGAATTTGGAACACTTTATGCCATAAAATTCTACCAACCTACAAAATAAATATAAAAAATCAAAATTAAAATAATAACAAAATAAACTGAAAAATATAATTAAAAATATAACTCTTTGGTTTCCTCTTAAGTAACGCTTGTTTAATGTCATTAGCTTGGCGTACTCCTCATGTTAATGCTCAACCTGGGTCTGTTATGAGTGGCTTGCTTTCACCCATTTTCCTAATCTCAGTTCAATAGCTTGTAAATAAGCTACATATTGCAACATAATAAGGACATAATTAATAAAATTAAGAAATCTGAGCAAGTTCAGTAATGCCCTTTTAAGTAAACACTGTTAACAAAATAGGAAAAAATGAAACTCATTGAATTGTCTGTTGAATCCAGTAGTTTGTCCTGTAAGAAGGTGAATCGCTCTTCTTCTTCCATAATCACTCTCGTCCCCTCATTCTTTTCTGATTTTTGAATAAATACCTCTTTATATTTTTCAAGATCTATTTCCTCTATCATCTATTCATCTTCTTTTTGCTTTAAAGATTTAAATTCATCAATTCTCATAAATGTGTTGCCCTACTTTGGATTCATTATACCTTATTCATATTGAATTTTACTTGTTCATCACCAACCGAAAAGGTAAGGTTACCTAAAAAAGGTTCTACTAAGAATTAATGGACAACTTTGATCCTCTTCAAAATCTAGCACAACGAAATCCACAGGAATAATAAACTTGTCCAATTTTTTAGAGACATCCTCTACCACACCAACCGATTTCTTTATTGATTAATCTAATAATTGAATAATCATCAAAGTTGGCTTCACTTCGCCTAGCCTCAATTTCCTAAACATTGTTAAAGGAATAAGACTAGCACTTGCCCCCAAATCACATAAGCATTTAGAAAATTCCAAATTATCAACTACATAGGGAATACTAAAACTCCCTGGATCATTCAACTGTGAGGGCATATGGCTGGTAATTATGGAGCTACAACTTTTCATCACAAATACTAATATGTGGTTAATTAATTATGAATTTATTTCACAACACTTAGTGATTAATGACATGAAATTACTTAAGATACTCTCTTTGACTTATATGTGATTTTAGGCACAATTCAGAAGCAGAGAAGTTAAAATGAGTCGAAGGTATCATATTTGGGGCCATTTTTTGAAGTTCAACATTCACTTTTCTTCTTAGAGAAAGCAGAAGAAGATTAGAGAATAAAGCATAAAAGAATGGGATAAAGCAAAAAACCTATAGAAGAGTAATAGCACGTGTCGAGTGCACTGCAAAATTTACCTGATTTTGCACACTAAAATTTGTAGTTATGGTGAGTCAGGATCAAATCCACAGGAAATGTTCATTTAATTTTCATAACAAAATAATTGATGCAAGGAAAATATAAGAATTTTTAGCAATTTAGAAAATAAAATAAAAGAAAACTATCGTAAACAAATTAAAACAAGTGATCAAAATTGATTAAACTGTCGAATATATGAAGGTCCAACTTTACGTTCAATCTCAGCCTAAACATGATCAAGCGTATTTCATCACCCTAACATCTTTACAACTCTCTTCAGACTATTGACCACACATCGACGCTAGTAAAAATAAAATAACTAGACTACTACTATAGCAGTGGTGAGTCTAGGTCGATCCGATAGAGAGTGTGTGTAAAGTTTATAAAATAAAATTAACTGGTGTTTAGGAAAAAGGCGGGTTTTGGATTTTGAAAGAAGAAAATAAAATAAAACTAACTAATAAAAACAGATTAAAGAAAACATTCAAAGAATGATAAAGGTGGGGAATTTGATAGGGACCCAGTTCTTTGGTTCAATCTCAGCCTATACCCTAATTAAGCATATTTCATTCATTTGTTGTTCTTTAACCTCTCCTAACAATTATTAATCATAGGTTAATAATTAACCTAAGTTTTCCCTTAGGTTTTGTTTAATGAAGATGCGATCGTTAATTAAACCTAACCATCGAACAACCTAGGATACGATCTCTAGATTTAATTAGGCAATAGCATTACGAATTAGGAAAACCAATTAATTAAGGCAATAACCACATACAATGCGTCATTTAATATAAGTCATGTTATCCCTAATGATTACGTATCATTAATCGCTACACATGAATTCCAACATAACAATTACGGATTATATCAAAATTCTATCAAAATCATCAAGTCACAATACCAAACAGGTTCATACATAAATAACCAAACAATAACCAAAATCCGATTACCATACACAAAACCCAAATCAATTAACATAAGAGAACACAATCAATTCCTAATGAGAGAAAGAAATAACAAAATAATAAAAAATACTTAACCCAGGTCTCGTCAATGTCGATGTCACCTCCGAACCGACGTTGGAGTACCTAGCCCTTCATGGGTCTTTCCAGAGAAATTGCTTCAGCCCCCATCTAATGTCCCAACGAAAATTCCTTTGTTTTGCCTTCACTGCCCAAGCTGCAGCTCTTAATTTTTACCCACAATGTGAAGCCACCACAGCTCCAACTTCTGCAGTCACAAGCCCCAGCACCAAGTCACCAGCCTCTCTGCGTCCAGTGCCAGCTCACCACACTATGTTTTTTCTCCACTATAGCTCATTGATTCGACAAATAAGGGTCACAACCCCTTAAATCCTCTCCTTCTGTGCATTTTATGGAAACGTATAGTTACTGCATTTCACAGCAATGTAGCATTTAATGCTGCATTTCTACATTGCTACGTGAAACGTAGTGCACGCATGCTGTGCTCTTGCGTGAAACGTAGTGCACAGTCCACCCTTTGATCTTTTTTTTTACAATTGTGCTCTAATTTGCTCTAAACATCTTCTCCTTTTGGTCTCAAATATCCAACCCAGTAATTAACACAAATTAAGTATTTTATTTTTAGAATAGGATTGAAATCACATGAAAATACATAAGAAAATATAAGATAATTCAATCCTATCAAATATCCCCACACTTGGTCTTTGACCGTCCTTGGGCAAAACATCCAAATTAAGCTCAAAGATCCAAAACATTTACTTAATTTTTATACTTTCTAAGACTATATAGTCACAAGTAAAGATGAATAATTTTCAAAAATCATAGCAAGAAATCAACATTCCAAGCTTTTACTCATGATTAATCAACATTCAATATCTTCAAAAACTTAGCAATCTAATGGTAGACTTGGAAAATGTGTTTAACTAAAATATATCTACGGGTACACTCAACACCATTCATAATTATGTCAATCCATAATTTTGTATATCATTTCATTTCTCCACCACTAATGTTCAAATGCAAAATTACTAATCAAAGGACTTTTCAAGGTTATAATGTGGGCAAATGTGAGGTGAGATATATTTGGGTCAAGTAGCATGAAAGTCATCAAAGCTAGTGAAACAAAGCAACACTTGTTAAAAACTGGGTACCGTCAGTTATGACGAATGTAACATTTACATTTCACAACCCCATTCAGCTCTCATACACAAACCATGTTGGACCCCGATTTTTTAGTTGATTTTAGAAATATTAATTGAACTTGAATGAGTGTGTTAGTATATGTATTGTGTTATAGAAGTATTTATGCTTAAAGGAAGTTTATGAGAAATGAAGTGATTGGTTTTGATGACTTTGAAATTGTAGCAGATTTGTATGGGTTATGAAAGTAAAGTGAATGAGTTGATGGAAATGGAGTTCAAAAAGCAAGAAATAAATAGTGAAAGTGTGAGAATTTGAAGAATTGAGAAAAGTTTGACTTTTTGGTCATAGAGAGTTGACTTTTTGATTTAGGCAGAATTTGAGAAAATGAT
>JAOSBK010000205.1:12963803-12974166 GCA_027568895.1 Erythroxylum shatona | reverse complement strand
AGATAACTACACTAAGAGAGCCATCACAACAAAGGCTTCTATTCTAACAAATTCTGGAAAAGTTTTAGCCGTTCAAATCCAATATTCACCTTTCAAAATAAAGAACAATGAGTAAGGCATATACTCACCAAAATTCAGCCTGATCAGACAAAGAATGACAAACCAAAATTATAATATAGTGAAGCTCGTCAGTTTTGGAAACACCTTGAGACCAATCCACATTTGGAACCCAAAAAACTCAACCTCCAGACCTCCAAACTAGATCTACACCATTCAAAATGAAGAACAATATGTTTGTAAACTGTATACCAAAAATGAGATAAATCTAACTATGAATGACTTCCCTTTGCTGGAAATGTAATGAAGAACAATATGTCGGCAAATTGTATACCAAAAATGAGACCAATCCAACAGGGAATGACTTCCCAATTGCTGAAAATGTAAAACAAGTCGAGGTGAAAAATCTCCTTTTGTGAAGGTTGAAGGAAAAAACAACTCTCTATCTTCTCTCACCCTTGGTAGCTGCTAAAATTTTTTGGTTGAATAGTAAGACAAAAATTAACCTTAATGGGTTAAAAGGAAAGTGGGCTTCAACAAATTTTAGGTCTTACCACATAGGAGGGAACTCAAACCCAACAATTCTCCCCCTTCCCAACTATGTGGAGGAGGTTGCCAAACCGGTACTTAATCAACAAACTTCAAACTACATTCTTGATAGAAATTTTGTGGACATATCAGCACCATTATCATCAGTATGAATCTTTTTAGACTTAGAATCCAAATCATCATGGATCCAATGATACCTCACATCAATATATTTGGATCTACCATGGAAAGTAGGATTCTTACCATGATAAATAGTACTCTGGCCATCACAAAATAGAATGTATCTCTTCTGTGTAAACCGAAGCTCATTCACAAGCTTCTTCATCTACAACAACTCCTTACATGCTTCAGTAACTACAATAAATTCAGCCTCTATAGTAGACAAAGTAATACATTTTTACAACCTAGATGGTCATGCCACAGCCCCCTACAAAGGTAATCAAATAGCTAGAAGTAGACTTTCTTGAATCAATATCTCTAACCATGTCAGAATCTGTGTAACCACAAAGCGTAAGCTTTTGAGTCCTATAACACAACTTCAAACTTGAAGTGCCACAGAGATATCTCAAAATCTACTTTATTGCATTCCAATACTCCTTTCCTGTATTAGAAAGAAATCTACTAACAGTACCAACTGCATGAGCTATATCTGGTCTAGTACAAATCATGTCATACATCAAACTTCCTACTACATAAGGAACCTTTTCAATGTATTCTTTACCTTGCTCATTAGAAGGAGACTGCTTTAAACTCAATATAAGAGATGGAGGAAGAGGTGTACTTACAGCCTTAGCCCTAGCCATATTGAGCTGATGTAGTACCTTTTCAATGTACTCATGTGAAAGCCATAACTTCTTGCACTTTCTGTCACGAATGACTCTTATTCCATGAATCTGCTTTGCTAGCCCCAAATCCTTCATAGGAAAGGACTTACTCAACTATTTCTTCAAATTCACAATTCTGGAAGAGTTAGGACTTATAATAAGCATGTCATCAACATATAACAACAAAATGATGAAATCATTGTCAGAAAATTTTTGCACAAAAACACAATGATCAGAAGTAGTCTTCTTGTAGCCTTGCTGGACCATAAAAGACTCAAACTTCTTATACCATTGTCTTGGTGCTTGTTTCAATCCATACAAGCTCTTCTTTAATTTGCAAACATATCCTTCTTTTCCATTCACCACAAAACCTTTAGGCTGCTCCATATAAATCTCCTCTTCTAAGTCGCCATGGAGGAAAGCGGTTTTTACATCTATCTGCTCAATCTCAAGAGTAGCAGTCAAACCCAAAATGACTCGAATTGAAGACATCTTGACCCCTGGTGAGAAAATCTCCTCAAAATCAATCCCCTTTTTCTGACTGAAGCCCTTAACAACTAATCTAGCTTTATACCGTGGAGATGATGAATTCTCTTCTTGCTTCACTCTGTAGATCTACCTATTCTTCAAGGCTTTTCTATCTTTGGGAAGCTTGACTAGTTTAAAGGTCTCATTATCATACAAGGATTGCATTTCATCTTTCATAGCTGCAACCCATTTTACCTTTTCCTCACTCTTAATAGCTTCTTGGTAGCATTCAGGCTCCTCTGCATCTGTCAACAGAACATACTCACTAGATGAATACCTAGTAGATGGTATGCAATCTCTAGTAAACCTCCTGAGTGGAAATTCTTATTCCTCACCAAGTACCTCATATTGATCATCAGCTGCATCATTTACAGTAATATCAACCTCATCTGTATCTTGAGTATTATCTTGAAGATTAACCTAATTTTCAACATCAACTGTATCGGGTGTAGGAGCTGAAGGAACTAGATCTAAATCAACCAAACCTTGAATCTGAGGCTTTCGTTTTTCCACTTTGCTAATATCTTCAATAGTCTGATCTTCTGCAAAGACTACATCACGACTTCTGACAAGCTTCTTCTCAACAGGGTCATAACACCGGTAGCCAAACTCATCTTGACCATAGCCAATGAAGATACACTGTCTTGTTTTGGAATCTAGCTTGGATCTTTCATCTTTAGGAACATGAACAAAACATTTGCAACCAAATACCCGCAAGTGATCATAGGAAGGCTTTCTACCATACCAGAATCTATCAGGAACATCATTCTACAAAGCAATAGAAGGAGTTAGCTTGATAACATGTGTAACTGAATACAATGCCTCACCCCAAAAAGAATTACGTAGTTTGGTATCTAAAGGTACACTTCTAAATCTCTTCATCAAAGTTCTATTCATCCTTTTTTTTTAAGCCATTCAGTTGTGGAGTCTTAGGAGGTATCTTTTGGTGTCTAATACCATACTCTCTACAATATGAATCAAAAGCCCCACAGTATTCTCCTCCATTATCAGTGAGAACATATTTCAGCTTCTTGCCTATTTCTCTCTCAACATAAGCATGAAATTCTTTAAATGCACCAAGTACTTAAATCTTTCGTCTTCAAAACTCGAACGCAAAGCTTCCTTGAGTAGTCATCAACAAAAGTCACAAAATATTGTTTACCACCGAATGACTTTTCCTTCAAAGGACCACACACATCTGAGTGTACCATCTCAAGCAACTCCCCCTTCCTGGAAGGAGGATGATGTTTAAAGGACGCCCTTTTTTGTTTTTCAACCAAGCAATGAACACAAGTGTCTAACTCTCCACCTTTTAAACCAAAAAGCAAATTCTTCTTAGCTAGAATATTCAGCCCCTTCTCACTGATGTGACCTAATCTCTTGTGTCATAAATCTGAAGAGCCATCACTCTCAGCTGCATTCACAAGATTTGTAGGGATTGTAGTTTGTAAACAATACAAGTCTGAAGCTCTAAACCCTCTAGCCACAACAAAGGACCCTTTATAAACCATGCCTTACTCAAACAAATTTGTGCCATATCCATCATGATACCAAATTTTCACAAGAGATCAAATTTAACCTTACATCTGGTGCATGCTTAACATTCTTAAGCGCCAACTTCATTCCAAGGTTGGTCTCCACAGTCACAGTGCCAATGCCCACTACTTTGGATACAGTTTCATTACCCATCCGTAAAATTCCAGAATCACCAGGAGTATAGGATGTGAAGAGTTCTCTCCTTGAAGCAACATGATGTGCAGCACCACTATCAAGTACCCAAAGAATATCATTGCTAGCAACATTAATCATATCTCCATCATGAACAACTGCTAAATCAACTGAAGTAGCAACAGCAACCCGATCATTGTTATCATCATTTCCCTTCTTTTCTTGCTTGCCTTTGTCACCCTTGTTGTCTCTCTTCCACTTAAAACAGTACTTCTTGATGTGCCCCATTTTACCACAATAATTGCATTCAAGGTTCTTATACCTCGACTTTGATTTACTCCTGCTCTTGCCTCTATTACTATGATCTTGACTTTTGTTTTTACTTCTCCCCCTGCTTTCAGTAACCAAAATATCTGACTGTGATGTGGAAGTCTCCTGAGTTCTCCTTCTCACTTCTTTAATCAGAACACCACTCTTCATATATTGCATGGTTACAATACCATCAGGAACAAAATTTGTCAAAGATACTTTAAAGTTCTCCCAAAAATCAGGGAGTGTATTCAACAACCAAAGTCCCACAATGTCCTCATCAAATTTCACACCCATGTCGAACAACCGATCAAAGATACCCTGAAATTCATTCACATGGTCAATAACTGAGCTCCCTTTTGTGTACTGCAAACATATAGCTTGTTTAAGTAAGAATAACTTGTTGTTGTCAGTTTTAAAAGCATATAAAGATTCAAGCTTCTCCCACAAAGTCTTGGCATGTATATCATTGACAATATGATTCAATACATTATCCTCAACCTATTGTCTAATAAAGCCACATACTTGTTGACCCTCAAACTCCCATTCTTCATCAGACTTAGACTCCAGCTTAGTGGTAGCAAATACAAGCAAATGTAACTTCTTTAAAAATAGAAGATCTTTCATCTTTCCTTTCCAAGTGTGATAGTTTGTTCCATCCAAACAAATCATTTTACTCATATTTACCTCCATCATTCAAATAAGCAAAAATAGACCCAAGTAACAAATTTAACTAGGCTCTGATACCACTGTGTTGGGAAGGAAGCGGGTATAACACACGCAATGATCAATCAATAAATCTTTTCCCACTTGAATGAATCTATTAGGAGTAATAATGAGCAAAAATTGGCAGCCAACCAAATGAACACAAGCTGCCCCAATAATGCACAAATCAAAAACCAATCACAAAACACAACAATTATTTAACGTGGCAAAAACTCCTTCGGTGTGAAAGATAAAAAACCATGGGACCTCTCTTGGTCCAAGCAAATGAAATCCACTATCACAAATAATGTCTTACAGAGATCAACAACCACAAAATTCAGAAATCAAAGGCTCAATCTCATATAGCCACAAATTAAAGTAGAGAACTACATAAAGAGTGTAATCATAATAAAGACTTCTGTTCTAACAAATTCTGGAAAAGTTCCAGCCATCCAAATCTAATCTTCACCATTCAAAACAAAGAACAATGAGTAAGGAACATGCTCACCAAAATTCAGCCTGATCAGACAAAGAATGGTGGACCAAAATCAGAATATGGTGAAGCTCGTCAATTCTGAAAACTCCTTGAGATCAGTCCACTTTTGGATTCAAAAATTCAACCTCCAAACCTCGAAACTCCACCGTTCAGAATGGAGAACAGTATGTCTAGAAACTGTAAACCAAAATTGAGACTGATCCAACGGTGAACGACTTCCCAGTTGTAGGAAATGTAAAACGGGTCAAAGGAAGAGCAAAATCTCTCTCTTCTCTCCTCTCTCTCTGCTCTGTCTCACTCTTGGCAGCTGCAGAAAATTTTTGGTTTCTTTTGACAATACAAAAATTAACCCTAATGGGTTAAAAAGAAAAATGGGCTTTAACAAATTTATAGGTTTTACCACATAGGAGGGAAACCAAACCCAACAAAAACATTACATGCAATATACTAAAATTAACATGACTTCTGCTTTCTAGCAAGAATTGGAGGTAACATTTTAGCCATTGAAAAGCTGCTTGAATCTCACCCAAATTCAGTTGCGAAGTTACAACGTAGGGACCTCTGTTTGGTTGAGCTTATATTAGTAGAGATTTTGTTATTAAAGCTTTTTTATCTTTCCTAATAAGCCAGTTAACTATTTGACTATTATTTAAAGAACAATTTTTTTGGAAAGAGCTTCATATAAAAGACTGTTTGACAACATAAAAATAAAAAAATACTTTTAATTTGAACTATATTTTATTTTGTAATAAATATTATTTATGCATATAAATATTATTTAAAATATATTAAATAATATGCAAAGCACAATATATTAATTTTTATATAATTTTAAACCATATGAAATATAAATAAAAATATATCTAACCAAATCTTTTATATGAATTATAACATAAGTAAAACTAATATCAAAAATAAATATTAAAACATATAAAAAATCAAATAATAATATATAAATCCCAAAATAAATGTAAAGATGAGTTTGTGGGTATTGTGGAAATTATATGTAAAAAATAAGGGCAAAATAGACTAAAAAATAGACTCATTAATTGATTTGAAAATTTTACCTGAAAAGTTACTTTTTGGAGAAGCTTCAAATTTGAGCTTCTTAAAAAGTTGTATTTTGGTTGCCAAAAAAGCGATACCTATTAAGGAAGTGCTTTTTTATTTTGCAGCCAAACACTCATTTTTCTTAAAAAGGCTTTCGTGGTGGAGAAAAGTACTTATTAACCTCCCAAAAGCCCATCCAATTAGGCACTAAATCATTCATGATTTTCTAGTAATGTTCTAAGATAGAAAACTTTAATGTAATTATCTAGAATTAGAACCTAAGTAAAAATGGTGCTTAAATTTTAAGGTTCATATAGCCTCAAAAGTTCCTTACATAATATAAGTTAAGAACATGACTTATATTATCTTTCTTAGTCAAAAATCCATACATGGTATAATTCATATGTTACAATATTGACTCTCTTTTATTAGAGTGTATGCCATTCCTTAAATACTCTACAAATGATAGTTCAAGCGTATTTAATGCCTAACTTGAGTTCACTTGTTTATTTATTTAATCCACCCATTAGAACTCACTTCTGGCATATTAAGATAGATTGGGCAAAAATATCATTATTTAGGTTATGTCATTAATAATAAACTTTTACACCCTTCATTATACTTCACCCCAGCACTAATGTTTTAAACCTTAAGCACTCATTTATTACCTAGATAATATCTCATCTTTATTCCTACAAAATAATGGAGGTTATCACCTACATGGGAAGACATCTCATATCTTTCTGACATACTTCTTATATCTAGAAATGAATATTCAACACTCCTTAACATTTATTTTAGAACTAAAAATTTAATTTAAAACAAACATTCTCATATTTTGTATAATTGAAATTTTATTTAAAATTCATTCTAGAAAATGTTGTTTAACTCTTAAGTAAACATATATTGCATCAAATATCCAATGAACAAAAAAAACTATCAATATATAACATGTATTATAAATAGTCACTAGAAATATTCATTTCTCTTTGTGCTACTATGTCCTTGACCTAGTTGTACTAGATATCTATGAGTTTGATTTGATGTCGATATTTGAGCTCTCTAGTATTTCCTTTCAATGTAATTGTTCATACCTAATATAGTGCGCATGAGACTAATAATTTTTGCGAAATAAAAAACCATATTAATCTATTATTTTTCCTATCAAATTTGTAGATACTACATATTACTTAGGTGCTTACCTTTAGCGATCGATGTCACAAAATGCTTTTCTACATTACATACAAAATTGTTTAAATACTATATTGATATATATATACATATATATATATATATATATATGTAGCTTATAATAACAAGCTTTATTTAAACATATTCTTAGCAAACTTAGCCATATTCTTTATTTTGATTATGGTTGATAGCCAATTTTTTTGTTTGCTTAACAAACTACTTATTGTCACTAGCTATCAACAAATATAACCCATATGAAACAATAAAATCACATATTTATCATTAAAAGATATGCACTAAATTATCTTTTCCAATTATATTAAAATCATACGACATAGATTATAGAACTAATGTAATCTCAACCCTTTTGAATGAAATCTAGTGCTTGTACCATATAGATTACTTCATCAAGTTCTTTGTTTAAGAATATAAACCTCAAAGCAAATGGGAATTTCTTCTCATAATTGATCTCTTTAATTGTGTATATCTTTTTGCTACTAAACATGCTTTGTATCTTTTAAAGTTTCAATAAGTCTTTACTTAACATTTGAAGAACACATTTGTTCTTGATGGCTACACATGTTTTGGAAAGACTATCAAAGTCTTATACTTAGATTGAACTTATTAAGGTTCATTCTTCCTCTTTTAGTATAGCTCATGCATTCTTAAAATGACTATGTAAAGCCTTTTTATATTCCTCGACTTATTTATTTCTCTTGGAAATAACAAAAAGGTTATTCCTTCGAACCTTAAAATTGTATAAGGAATAATTTACTCACAATATGGGAATAATGAAAATCAAGAAATGAATATATCTAAACTCTTATTGCTCCTACTTAAATTAGATAGTGGTAAAGAGCTTCCACTTAGCTACAATTGTCATTGATCAGAAACTACGTCATCATCTCCTAAATTGCTCCCACTTAGATCAATACCATTCAATTAGTCTTGTATTACAAGATCATTCTAATTTAGTCTCTTATATAAATATAAGTTTTGAACTATCTTTTCTTACTTTGGAAAATCATTATCTAAGAATGCGATATCTTGTGACACAAATTCATTACTTGTTTATTCCCATGTTCACCTTTGAATATATATATTTGATGAAAAAATATATTTTAAAGATAATCTTCTTCTCTTTGGAATCTAAATTCTTATACTTATAAAAGGGATTATAAATATAGTTAACATATACATTCTCAAGAAATCAAATATAGTTAATCATCACTCTTAACTATCTATATCTCATATTGTTTTAAGATGATTCGTAAGCACTCTTTTAAGTACATATTTGATCATCAATGATATATCACTCTAATAAATGGTAGGAAAATGTTTCTGTGCTATTATAGATCTAACAATAAGAAAATCGTTATTTCTCATCTCTTCACCACAAGCTTGTTGGTGGATTTATATGATATTCATTAGTTATCTATTCATTTTTCATCACATGACCTCTTGAATTGATCAAATAACTATACTTATACTTAATCAGTTCTTGATGTCTTTATTGTCTTTATTTTATTATTCTCATCTAAATTGATATACTTCTTGAAATAATAAAATGTTTCAAATTTTGAAAAATTAAATAAATATAACTATACTGAGTATAATTATTGATAAATATGATGAAATAAGCACTTTCATGTCTTGTTTTCATATCAGTTTAGCCACATATATCTTAATATATTATTTGCAATAGCTTAGTAGCTCTTTGTCCCATGTTTAATAGTTTTTCACTATTTTGTTAGCTAGAAATTGTTCATAAGTAGACTATTCTACTTTATATAGGTCTTTTAAACAAAATATGCTTAACCAATTGATTTTATCCAATATGACCAAGTCTAGCTTGCCATAAATTGGCATAGGTATCATAAGAATTAGATGATGTTATTGAACAAAAAATAATTTTATTTTTTAATAAATAACATCTAATATCACAAAATCATCTAATATAAAACATGACTACTATAATTACAAGAAAATTTGTACTTTCCACTATTATGGAAATTAACATCACATCCTAAACATGAAATAAGCAAGATTTTTTCTTTGTGGGAGGTTCTTTTCCTTTCCTAATTTAGTTGGTCTTAGTCCTTCTTGGAATCCTAAGAATTTTGGAAGGATTTGTTTTCACTTTTCACTTGGACTCTTTATAGTGTTTCCTTTCTTAAACTCATACAAGTATAACTGAGCTATATATGTCTTAGTATATGGCTTAAAAGCCTGAAGATGTTTAATGATAGGTGCCTCATAGAATCTTATATCAACACCCCAGACCCTGCGTCCCAGCAAGATTTATACTGGGTATTGTTGTTATAGTTTTTTTTCTCACACATATGTCCATAATGACACATTTAATGTGATTGTTATCAATTTTAGTGAATTTGATGTAATCTTATATATATAAGCTTTAATTGTTTTCACAATTACTTATCGAATTAAAAGGTCACTAAGTTTCCAATTATCACCCATGTAATAGTAAATCAATAATTAATCATTCTATTTAGGTGTATTATTATATAAATATCTCAAGTATGATATGTATAACAAGTAAATATAAAACAATCAAAATTGAAAGAACAATGCATTTCAATTATTATATAATATTAAAAATTTAATAGTTTTTACAACCAACTAATGGTATGTAAGTAGCATTAGACATCGAATAAAAAGTGACTAATAATTTTTAACTAAAATTATAAAATTTGATGAATCTTATTAATATGAAATTCGATGAACTCTATAGGAATTGTGTAACATCCCGTTACTCATGGTAAGGCTAGAATAGTAAATTATGATAAATTTATGTGGAATTAGGAAAATACACGTCATGCATAAATTAATTATGACATACACATTTTTGCGCATTCATATGATTGTACATGCATTCTTTGGCATTTCCAGGTACAATGGAGTTGTTAAATATGACTAAAATGTGTTTTTGGCAATTTTGGTATTATTTAGGATATTTTGGTATTTT
>JAOSBK010000205.1:12931694-12947702 GCA_027568895.1 Erythroxylum shatona | reverse complement strand
TGATCAGGACCTCTCTTGAATAGTAAAGGCTCATCCCATAGATAACTTTTTGCATCAAATAGGAACTTTTTCTTTTGAGATGGACTTAAATCCAGAGGAATCAAACCTGTAGCTAAATAATTCACCACATCGGCAAACCATGGAAGCTTTTCATTGACTCTAAATAACTAATCATCTGCAAAAGTCTCTTAGATAGGTGTTGGTGGCTTTGATTTCTCAAGCTCTAATCGAGATAGATGGTCAACAACTGCATTTTTTGTCCCTTTTTTGTCTTTGATCTCTACATCAAACTCTTGCGAAAGCAACACCCATCGAATGAGTCACGGCTTGGCATCTTTCTTTGTAAACAAATATTGGATTGCTACATGATCTGTGAAAACCACAACTTTGTACCCAATGATATATGACCAAAACTTGTCCAAAGTAAAAACAACTGCCAACATTTCCTTCTCTGTAGTAATGTAATTTTTCTAGGCATCATCCAAAGTCAGATTGGAGTAGTGGATAACCCTGAACACTTTCTCTCTCCTTTAGCCTAAAGCTGCTCCCACTACAAAGTCACTTGCATCACACATAATTTCAAACGATTATTGCCAATAAGGTGTGATCATCACGGGAGCTTAAATTAACTTTTTCTTGATCAACTCAAAAGCCTGCAAGCATTTCTCATTGAACTCAAATTTCACTTCCTTTTCCAAGAGATTGGTGATCTTGGAGAAGTCTTTGATGAATTTTCGGTAAAACCCCGCATGTCGAAGGAAACTGCGGATACCCTTTACATTTGTCGGTGGAGGAAGCTTTTCAATAGCTGCTGTTTTGGCTCAGTCCACTTCAATGCCATGAGCAGACACTTTCTGACCTAGCACAATTCCTTCCCTAACCATAAAATGACATTTCTCCCAATTGAGCACCAAATTGGTATCCTTACATCTTTTCAACACTAGAGATAAATTATGTAAGCACTTATCAAATGAATTACCAAAAATAGAAAAATCATCCATAAATACTTCTATGAAATTATGAATCATATCAGAAAAGATGGCCATCATGCAACACTGAAATGTAACAAGAGCATTGCAAAGACCAAAATGCATATGCCTAAATGCAAATATGTCAAAAGGACAAGTGAATGTGGTCTTTTCTTGATCTTCAGGTGCTATGGCTATTTGGTTATATCCCGAGTACCCATCAAGAAAACAATAAAATGCATGTCCAATAAGTCTATCCAGCATTTGATCTATGAATGGCAAAGAAAAATGGTCCTTCTTAGTGGCTTTGTTTAACTTTCTATAATCTATGTAAACCCTCCATCCAGTGATTGTCCTAGTAGAAATAGTCTCATTGTTATCATCTTTAACTACACTGAATCCATCTTTTTTAAGAACAACCTGAGTAGAACTAACCCATGAACTATTGGAAATTGGGTAAATGATTCCAGCCTTAAGCTACTTCTGAATTTGCTTCCTAACCACTTCCTTCATTGTTGGGTTCAATCTTCTTTAGGGCTCAATGCTAGGGGTGAATGACTCCTCCATCAAAATTTTATGCATTACAATAGAAGGACTAATTCCTTTAATGTCTAAAATTGACCAACCCAATGAATTTTTTAACTCCCTTAACACCCTTAGTAATTTTTCTTCTTCTAAATGAGTCAATGAAGATGAAATAATGACAGGAAAAGTTTGATTAGCACCCACGAATGCATATTTCAAATTTTCAGGCAAGGGTTTCAAATCAATCAATGGGTGCACATCTTGCACATCACCAACAATATTAGCATTATTCACATAGAAAAAAGGCTCGGGTTGATCAAAATTTTTCAAGCATTCAAAAGAATCCAATACCTTCATAAAACTAACATCATCATCATCCATATCATCTTTGGTAAACATACCTTTCAAAATTGTCAATAACAGGTCTTTAGAGATAAGGGAAGGAAAAGATGTTACAACACAAGAGGATATGACATCCACTCGGTTGCAAGTTAGTGTATCACTTGGATGTTTGAGCGATCTATATATGTTGAACTTCACCTTCTCGCCATTTACATGCAAGGTTAGTTCTCTTTATTGCACATTAATCACTGCACCACTGGTAGCCAAGAATGGTCATCCAAGTATGATTGGGATCTCTTTATCTTCTTCCACATTGAGCACCACAAAGTCTGCAGGGAGAATAAATTTGTCAACATGAACAAGAACATCTTCTACAAGTGAGAGAACGATTGGCTAATTGGAGGCAAATTGTCAATGACTTGACTTCTTCTAATCCCAGCTTTTGGAAGATGGAAAGAGGCATGAGATTTATGCTTTCCCCTAAATCGCAAAACACTTTACCAAAATGTGTGTTGCCGATCTCACACAGAATTGTGAAGCTTCCCGGATCTTTCAGTTTCTGTTGTAACTTTCTTTGCAAGACTGCACTACACTCCTCGGTCATCAATACTATCTCATATTATCCAAATCTCCTCTTTTTGGTAACAATGTCCTTGATGAATTTTGCGTAATTCGATACTTGCTCAATAGCTTCAATCAAGGGAATGATGATCTCAATTTTCTTAAAGACTTCAAGGAATTTTGCAAATTGATCATTCATTTTCTTCCATTGAAATCTTTGAGGATATGGCATCTTAGGGATGATTTTTGTTTGCAGTTCTCCTTTGAGTTTCTTTTCTGAACTAACTTCCTTCTCAACTTGTGTAGGTGCGCTTGCTTCTTCACAAGTATTCTTTCCTTCATTATCATTGGACTGAGTGGATCTCTTTTCTTTAGGTTTCACCTCTTCCAATTCTTTTCCACTTCGCAGAATGATGGCCTTGACTACTCTCTTGGGTTAGTTTCAGTATTACTTGGAAATGTCATCTGATTCAAATTCCCAACAGCATTTACAAGTTGTCCCAATTGAACTTCCAAACCCTTCATTGAAGTCCCCATACTGGCTACTTGCATCTTTAGCTTATCCATCTCCTTCTTATTCTTGTGAAAACAGTTTCTTGTCTCAGTTACAAAAATGTCAATCATTTCTTCCAAGGAGAGTCTCCGTTCTACCAATGGTAGTCCATATCTAGGTGGGTGAGGCATGTTCTTTTGAATACCATAATTATATTGCTCCTTAGAGTTATAGCCTTGACTATATTGATTTTCTATTGGCTATGACTTAAATCCCAAGTTCCTTTGGTTAACAAACTGTGCTTGTTCCACGCCCTCATCATTGATGTAGAATGAATGACTAGTAGCTACCACTTGCTCATTCTATTTTTCCTTTCACATGAATTTTGAAAATTAATTGGATAGGGCCTCCAATTGAGCAGATAACTGAGTCACTTGGTCCACTTCTAGAATTCCTCTCTTTCTAGTATTTCTCTCGGAAGGCTACTGGTAGCTGTTTAAAGCTATATCTTCCAACAATGCACATACTTCTTGAGATGTTTTTCTCATCAAAGTACCACTTGCTGCTGCATCCACAATAGTTCAAGTTTGGCCATTCAACCTGTTCTAGAACATTTCCACTTGTACCCAATCTCGGTATCCGTGATGTGGACATTTTCACAATAGATCTTTGTACCTCTCCCGAGCTTCATGCCATGGTTCTAAGTTATGATGTCTAAATATACTAATTTTTACTATTAACTTTGCGGCTTTGTTAGGTGGGAAAAATTTAATCAAGAACTACTGTGCCACCTCCTGCCAAGTTCGCATTCTATCAGCAAAAATTGAATGAAGCCAATTCTTTGCTTTTTCCCGAAGAGAAAATGGGAACAAAGTTAGCCTAATGTCATCTTATGTTGCCACTTTAGTCTTGATAGTGTCACGTAATTCTTGGAAGCTTGCAAGATGATCATTTGTATCCTCCACTGGTGCCACTCCAAACTGATTTGTCTGAACCAAATTGATGAGTCCAGGTGAAATATGAAAATTCTGAGCACGAACATTAGGTCTTTGGATACCGTGATAATTGTCCACCACTGTAGGCTGGAAATATTCCTTGATAGGATGTTGGTGCAATTGTTCTTGTTCATTTCTGTTATCTCCACTTCCATTTCCTCTTATCAAATTAGCTACACCGATTCTGGCCTCTAACTGAGCTAATCTTTGAGCCATTTCATCTCTCTCTCTTTGAATTCTCTGAAGTTCTTCTGCTTGATTTTCCATTTTCTTTTGCCGATGAATTGACTTTATCGTTCTTTCCAACTTTGGGTCAAACTGTCTTTCTTGCCCTCTAGTGGTTCAGGGCATACAATCCTTTTACAAACAAGCTACGCAGGAAAACGAAAATACAAAAAGAAAAAGAAACAAATAAGTTACTCAAGGGATAAAAAGAAAACAAACAAGTAAATATCAAACTAACTATAGAAGCAAACATTCATCCCCAACAACGGCGACAAAACCTTGGTCGTGAACCGTAAGTGCACGATTGTTGAAGTGAGTAATAAAATGGTAAGAACTGAGTCGTGTCCACAGGGATTATGAGAAAGTTCAATTCTACGCTAGCTAACGGTCATTGAAATTAGGTTGAGTGAAATTTTTAGGAAATTAAAATTAATGTAAAGAAAAGTTTTTAAAATTAAATAAATTTTTAAACAACTACCCAATTCACTGCGACCAAAATAACTATGAATATGACAAATTTGTGCAAGACCTAATTAAGAAAAAAATTGCAACAATTGATTAATAAAAAGTATTAACTTTAATAGGAGATGACTTTCTCTTAGGGAATGATATTTTTGTAGCTATCCTCCACAAATGAAATATCCTAACCTTGTAGGTCAATTTTAAGAGTAATTAATCCCCTTTTCCCAAAGATGAATTAATATATCCACTTTAGATGTCACTTAGTAATCCCTTACTTAAGTTCTTCGAGTTTCTTAAGTCCCAAACCTTCAATTTTCACCTCTTAAATTTCTTGAGTCTCCCAACTCACAAGAAAATCCTAGTTGAAATTTCCTTCAGTCTTCTAGCAAAATCTCCCTTTTTCCAAAGGCAAATTTATACCAAGGCAATTTCTAATAATCCAAAGGAATAAGAAATAAATCCAAGGAAAAATCAACATGGATTCCAACAAAATTCAAAATTAAAGCATCAACAAAAATATCAAATCTCTAAGAGAAATTAGGAGTTCTAGCCATAAATCATCAAGCCAAGCAATTCGAAAATATAAACACTAGACAAATTCATAAGGAATTACTTATAAAAGAAGAACAAAGCTCTCCAATCTCTTTTGCGTGGTTGCTTCCTTGGCGGTGAATGGGGGTTGCTACATTGGTGGAGATTATGCTAAAGTGGGAGTAGCGTTGTCTTTCTTCTAATAGATGAAAGCTGCGTTGATGAAGTTGCATAGATGGCTAGTGGATGGGGGTAGCTTGGTGTAGGCTTGAAGCTATTTTCTTACGTGAATGAAAAGAAGAGCTAACTTTTGGTTGTGTAGTGGTGATGGAGGCTACAGCTTGTGTCTTGCGGTGAAGATTGGATGCTTAAATGGAGGATGTTATGGTGCTGGAGTTGCGTGAATGGGAGTGAAAAAAAAGGAAGTTGTCTTGTTGAGATTGGAGGAGGCTTGTAAGTGGCATTGATAGGAGTCATTTGATGGAAGTAGCTTGGTGAGTGGAGGCTACGACTGTTGTGGGAGCTTGGAGAGAAATTCAAGGCTTGCGTTGGTTAGATAGGAATTAAGAGTTACTGCCTTGGTGATTGGAGGCTACGGCTATTGTGTGTGAGTGTTGAAGATTGGAGAAGAAAAATCATGGTTGCCATGAATAATTTTTGCTGAAGCTTGGAAGTTGAAAGATAAAAGGAGGCTTGCTTTGTCTTGGTGGAGCTACGTCCAAGGTTGGAGTAAAAACAACATCTGCGCAGAAGTGATTGGCCAGGTGTGTATGAAGTGTTATAGAGTGAAAAGCCAACGTGAGAATGAATAGAGGCTCATTGTCGGTTAATAGGTGCTTGCATGAAGGAGGGGAATTTTATGTAGCTTATGGCAGTAGGTTATTTCGGTGGTTGGAGTTTCAAAGTAAAATGGGTGTGGCTATTTGGTTGGCTGGTGGATGTGTGGGCTCTCTCTTCAATGTGGGGGCTACTTTGTGTTAATAATTGTGAATGGAGATGCCTGTAAATGGAGAGGTTGCTAAAGTGGGGGTTGATGCATGGTTGGACAGCTAGAGCGTTTTTGGTAGGGCTGCATTGGTGAGCTATAAAAAATGCTTTTCCCCTTGCTGCATGCATTGTTGAGGTGTGGAGCTTGTAAATGGAGTGTTTTGCATTCATGATTGGAGAGGTGTTGTTGAGGTATGGAGAGTAAAATGGAGTGTGGGGCTGATGTGTGGGTTTGTGTGGAGTAGAGAGTGGACGTTGGCTAAAGTGGGGGCTATTTTTGTAGTGCCGAATAAGTTATGCATGGACTGAAATAATTAAAAGGTGGGGGTTGATGTTGATCCTTGGCTAGTTGGTGACGTTGTTGTGGAATGGAGTGTGGGCTGGTGTTGATCCTTGGTTAGTTGGAATGGATTTTTCAAGGTCAATTTTGACAGTACGTAAAAACTAAATGGTGAAGATTTAGGAGCTCAAATTTTATCAATGTCTTCGTCTTTGGGTTAGCTTCAATATACAGGATTTCGCCATCTGAGTTAAAAGTTATGATCGAAACATAATCAAAAGGTCATTCTGGCGATCCAAAATCTGATACAACTTTCGAGAATTTATTTCTCCTGAATTCCAGCTCAGAAAAATCTGTAATTGGTCTAAAAAATTTCATCAATGAGTCAAGAATTTAAGTATGAAATTTTAGAATTTTTGGCAAAACCAATCTCGAGATAAAAATCCCATAATGACTAAAGGTAAAGTCTACCAAAAACCCAAAAATAGTGCAATTCAAGTATATTTGTTTCATTTATGTATTTTATGTCAACGAATCTCGAATAATGCTAAAACATGATAAACCAGCTATAGATGAACATAAAATGAATGTAAATGACTATAAATTAAGTCCTAAACATATATGAAAATATGAGTCTATCACTTTCTGAGGGTCTTCAGAGATAATTACATGCCCAAAATCTATTTGGACATGAAGATGCAGGAGTTCTTGGAATTGAAGCAGGGTAGGATGTCAGTGGCTGAATATGAGGTCCAGTTTAATGAGTTGATGGGTTATGCTACTGCTCTGATCCCTACAGAAGAAGATAAGTGTAGGAGATTTGAGAATGGACTCAATTTGGAGATCAAAACGAGGTTGGTGCTTTCAGATCTGGGTACTTTCACTGAGTTGAGAGCTGCTTCAATTAGAATTGAGCAACTACTAAGACAGAGACAAGCAGAGACTAGGTAAGGGTCCAGAGGGAAGAGACCTAGTGAGAGTCAAAGCAGTTCTGGCAGAAGATTCAATAAGCGCTAGAACAGGGCCTTTATACCACCAAGTGGACCCAGGCAGTTAGGATCTGGGCAGAGGACTAGGTCATCACAGATTGGTAGTAGAAGGGGTGCAATACAGATTCAGTTTCCAATATGTGAGCATTGTGAGAGGAGGCATGGTGGTGAGTATTGGAGACTAACTGGAGCTTGCTTAAAATGCGGCTCTTTTGATCACTAGATTAGAGATTGTCCTGCTACTTTGGGAGCTCAGTCTGGTATGAGTGGGGGATCTAGAAGTGCTACTACGGTCTAGCAGAGTAGAGGAAGTAGGTCTAGACAGAAAGGTCGAGGTAGAGGCAAAGTGAGCTCTAAGAGTTCTTCTATAAGGACTTAGGGGCGAGGCAGCTGACTGCAATCTCAAGCTTGGGTTTAGCCTATGACCAGGCAAGAGGCTCAAGACTAACCAGATGTTTTTGTAGGTGCGTTTCTTGTTTATGACTTTGAGGCATTTGCACTGCGATATCCATGATCGACACACTCTTTTTTCACACCGCATTTAGCATGTAGGCTACATTATAATAGGGAGTTGCAACAGTATGGGCTAGAGGTGAGTACACCTTTAAGTAGTACTACTGTCATAAGAGAGGTCTGTAAGGGATGCTTGATTAAGATTGATCAAGCAAAGTTGGAGGCAGATTTGATTATACTACAGTTGAGAGAGATAGATGTTATCCTAGTTATTGCTTGGCTACTGCTCATAGGGCTATCATGAACTGCTACACCAAGGAGGTAGTATTGGAATATCTTGGTTAGCCGAGGGCAGTATTCAGAGGAGTTAGCCAAGCAGTGCCAGCCAGGATGATATCCTTCATAAGTGCATTGAGATTGATGCAGGGAGGATATGAGGCTTATCTGGCCCACATCATTGAAACTAGAGCTGAGCAGAGTATACAGGACATTCCAGTGGTTAGGGGATTCCTGGATGTGTTTCCTGATGAGCTACCTGGTTTACTACCAGATAGAGAAATGGAGTTCACGATTGATCTAGTTCCAGGTGCTGCTCTTATATATATTCTTCCATATAGGATGGCACCTGTGGAACTAAAGGAGTTGAAGGCTCAGCTACAGGAGTTGCTGGAAAAGGGTTTTATTAGACCCAGTGTATCACCTTGGGGAGCTCCAGTATTGTTTGTGAAGAAGAAATATGGGACTTTAAGGTTATGCATTGACTATAGGTAGTTGAATCAAGTGACAGTGAAGAACAAGTACTCGCTGCCTAGAATTGATGATTTGCTTGATCAACTGCACTAAACTAGATTTGAGATCAGGGTACTATCAGTTGAAGATAGTAGAGGCTGACGTACCTAAGAGTGCATTCAAGAGTAGGTATAGGCACTTTGAGTTCTTAATTATATCATTTGGGTTAACTAATGCCCCGGTAGCTTTTATGGCCTTGATGAATAAAGTGTTTCAGCCCTACTTGGATCGGTTTATGATTATGTTCATTGATGATATTTTGGTGTATTCTAAAAGTAGAGAAGAACATGCTGAGCATCTGAGAGTCATCTTACAGATTATGAGAGAGAAGTAGTTGTATGCTCAGTAAGTGTGAAATTTGGATGGATCAAGTAGTGTTGTTGGGGCATATGGTGACTAGAGATGGCATACTAGTGGATCCAAAGAAGATTGAGGCGGTGATGAATTAGGAAGCTTCGAGAAATGTGTCTAAAATATGAAGCTACCTAGGATTGGTTGGATATTATCGAAGGTTTGTCGAGGAGTTTTCTCTAATCTCAGCCTCTCTGACAAAGCTTCTATGGAAGGATGTAGTGTTCAGATGAAATGAGGAGTGTCAGAAAAGCTTTGAGGAGCTGAAACATCGGTTGACTACTGCACCAATGTTGACTATTCCATCAGGGACCGAAGGATATGTGGTTTACAATGATGCGTTGCATCAAGCATTGGGATGTGTATTGATGCAGCATGGTAAGGTGATTGCCTATACATCGAGACAATTAAGGTCTCACGAGATTAATTATCCAGTACATGATTTAGAGCTAGCTACAGTTGTCTTTTCTCTAAAGATTTGGAGACATTATTTGTATGGAGAGACTTTTTAGATATACACAGATCATAAGATTTTGGGATATCTACTAAGTCAGAGGGAGTTGAACTTGAGACAGAGGAGATGGATTGAGCTACTGAAAGATTATGATTGCACTATTGAGTACGACCCAAGGAAAGCTAATGTGATGGCAGATGTTTTGAGCATGAACTCTAATATCAGTGTAGCTCAGATTCAGTTGTCAAGGTTACCAAGTTTAATTTAGTTGAGAGCTTTGAATATGGAATTGAATCTGGAGCATAATGAGGCTCTGATTGCTACTTTGAAGTTGAAACCAATGCTGGAAGATAGAATCAGAAAGGTTCTAGGGAAAGATCCTAATATGGTGAAACTTATAGAGAAAGTGAAGGTGAATCTAGATTCTGAGTTTGAGTTGAGGGATGAGACTTTATGGTTGAAGCAAAGGCTGTGTGTGCCTAATGTGGATGATCTGAGGAAGGAGATACTTGAGGAAGCTTATATGGCCACCTATGCTATGCATCCTGGTACTACCAAGATATATAACACACTGAAGCAGCATTTCTGGTGGCCTGGAATGAAGAAGCAAATGGCGGAGTATGTATCTAGATGTATGACTAGCCAGCAAGTTAAAGCTGAGCACTAGGCTCCAGTAGCTCCATTCATTGCCCATTCTGGAGTGGAAATGGCAATGGATTACTATGGACTTCATCATGGGATTGCCTAAAACTCCGAGGCAGAATGATGCTATATAGGTCATAGTGGACCGGTTGAGTAAGTCAGCCCACTTATTACTAGTAAGAGAGAATCATTCACTTGATCAATTGGCCCAGAGATATGTGAATGAGGTGGTGAGACTACATAGGGTTCCAGTGTCTACAGTATCGGAAAGGGATCCCAGATTTACTTCGAGGTTTTGGAAGAGCTTGCAGTCTACTATAGGTACTAAGTTGAACTTCAGTACAACATTTCATCATCAAACAGATGGATAGAGTAAGAGGAAAATCAAGATTGTTGAGGATATGCTCAGAGCTTATATATTGGAGTTTAAAGGAGCTAAGGATCAATATATGGCATTGATAGAATTTGCCTACAACAATCATTACCATAGTAGTATTGGAATGGCATCGTATGAGGCACTGTATAATAGAAAGTGTCGGACGCCATTATATTGGGATGAAGAGGGCTTGAGAACAGTTGAAGGCCCAGAGTTGATACAAGATATAGTGGACAAGGTGAAGTTGATCCAAAGTCAAATTAAAGCTACTTAGGATAGACAAAAGAGTTATATGGATCAACACCAACGTGATATGGAGTCTAGTGTGAAAGACAGAGTATTTCTAAGAGTGTCACCTTATAGAGGAGTTTTGAAATTCGGTAAAAAGGGTAGGTTGAGCCCTAGGTACATTAGTACTTATGAGATCAATGAGAGGATAGGACCTTTGGCATATAAATTAACTTTACCGAATAAGATGTCTCAACTGCATACTGGGTTTCATTTGAGTATATTCCAAAGATACCGATCGGATCTGACACATGTGATACTGACTCAGGAGATTAAGGTTGCTAGTAACTTAAGCTATGTTGAGGAGTCGATCAAGATTATGGGATCGCGGATCAAGTAGTTGAGGAATAGAGTCATTCCATTAGTGAAAGTCCTTTGGAGGAACCACTCAACTGAGGAAGCAACATGGGAGATGGAGGAGCTTATGAGGAGACAATATCCCCACCTGTTTGAACAAACGGGTAAGAATTTTGAGTTTGAAATATCTTTTATGAAGGGGAGAATTATAACATCCCATTACCTATGGGGAGGCTAGAATAGTAAATCTGAGTAATTAATGAGAGATTGGAATTGCATTTTTCATGCTCATGCATAAAATGTCATACATATATACATGAATAGTGAAATTTTGCACATGAAAATAATTGTACATGCATTCATGGATAATTTCGGGTATAATTGGATCGAGTTGTGTAATTTTTGAGAATTTTGAAATTTATTCTTATTGAAAATTTTATTGATTAGTGGAATTGTAGTATTTGTGAATTTTGGTAAATTTAGGAATAATTTTCAGAAATTAAAGATTATTATGGAAAATAAGAAAAGGAATCAAAAGGGTATTAGAGATAATTGGATTGCAAAGGGGAGAATTGAAGGAATTAGTTCAAAAGGGACTTAGTTAGAGCTTAGACATTAGGAGAGTGACAAGTGTCACTAACTTAGTAAGTTGCCTTTATAAGTTTGTCTGAGAGTGAGTTATGATCTCAGAGAGCTAAAAGACTTCATGATTTGAAAGATGTACTTCAAACAATTTTCCTAAGTTTCCTTCTTTATAGTTACCTTCTTCAACTTTTCTCCCAATACATAGAGTTTTTCATCAAATACGTCCCGAGAGATTACTTTACTTTTCCTTATCCCACACCACTTCCCCACAGCTAATTGTTTCTTCTTCCCACGAAAAACTAGAAGTTGATCGTTTTACACAGTTGAATACTTGAATTTGCATGGAGTTTAGGGCTTGAAGATAATTGAAGTTTTTGGAGTTTTCAACAAGTAAGTAGTGAATAAATCCTTTAAAGTTGGAAATTTATGAAATAATTTTGATGAATTACTGTCAGCTGCATAATCATGGCATTTACGTATATACATTCATGAACACAGTGTTAATGGGATGGAAAATATAGATATAGTGTTATTTAGTATTTGATGGATTGTTAGTGATCAGGTGATGTAGAAATGATTTTTGGAGTTAGATAGAGAAATAAAATGATGTATGAGGTTAGCGTAGAAGATTATATATAAAAAGAGAGTATGCTTTGTTTCTTCACTGCGCATATATATATATGCTTCGTCTTGTGACGTCATATCGTCTGGTGATGATATAATATCATCTGGTGCACTATTTATCTGATCCCATCGTCTAGTCCTATTTTTGACCCTCTAGATGATAGAATTTGCCAATCTTCATGAAAGTTGTAGATCTAGAAGTCCTCTTCGAAACCATTCAAAGCAAACCTTAATCTGAAATCTCTAGTGAAAGTTATGTTAATTGTTCCGAGATAGGTCCAACATAATTGAGGACATGAGCATGGTTGGTTCTTTTGGCCATAACTTCATAACCCGACCTTCAAATGAAGAGATTCTTAGACCAATAGATTCCTAACACATTTTTCTATCTCTCAACAAAAATTGGTAGCATTATGAATCGAATTGGAAAAAGGTTGATCAAATGAAAATGTGGAATCTATTGGAATAGTGAAATAGGATTATCTTACTAAACACACTTCAGTATTTTGATTATAGTTGGATTTGTAGGATTCCAAATGAGATGATTTTGGATTTGGAGTAAACTAGAGAAAATAGGACTACAAATCATATAAGAAAAATTCGAATTATGATTCTATCTCTAAGATGTTCAATTTCTGGTTGGAAGTTGTATATAGTCTACTGTTTTGGATGAGAGTAGTCCGAAAATGTTTGAGGCATATTTTCCAAATTACTGAACCAAATTTAGTGATTTTGGTGTCAATAGAAATATAAGACATAGAGGAACACTTTTCTAGAAGAGAGTGTGAACAAATTATATCAATTTCACCTTCTGATTAAATGTGAACAGTAGACCCGAAAGTGCATCTAAGAAAAGTCTGAAGTGATTCAATGAGAAATGAATTATGAGTTTAATGGTGTTAGTGAGGCATAAACCTAAGTATAAATTATAATTAGATGGGTTTTGATATGAGAATGATTTTTGTGATAAAGCTAATGGATAAATACTGGGGGTTGTTGTAGGACCTCGGCCTCTCGGGCCTCGCGTCCACAGGACCTCAACCTTTCGGGCCTCGGTCTCTCGGGCCTCGCGCCCACCCGCTTGCAGATATTGTCCGCTTTGGGCCTCGGCCTCTAAGGCCTCGCACCCTCACAGTTTTGCCTTTCCACAGGACTTCCCAGGAGGTTATGGTACTGCTCTGGCCCTAGCACGTTTAACTTCGAAGTTCTGATGGGATCCGGTGCGTTAGGGCATGGAAAACGCATCTGCAAGAGGAAGGTATCCACACCCTTATAAGGGGTGTTTCGTTCTCCTTCCCAACTGATGTGGGATCTTACAATCCACTCCCCTCAGGGGGCCCAACGTCCTCGCTGGCACAACGGCTCGAGTCCTGTCTCTGATACCAATCTGTAGGACCTCGGCCTCTCAGGCCCCTCGTCCACAGGACCTCAGCCTTCGGGGCTCGCGTCCTCCAAAGGGCCTCTGCCTCTCGGGCCTCGCGCCCACCCGCTTGCAGATATTGTCTGCTTTGGGCCTTGACCTCTAGGGCCTCGCATCCCCACGGTTTTGCTTTTCCACAGGACTTCCCAGGAGGTCACCCATCCTGGTACGGCTCTGGCCCTAGCACGTTTAACTTCAGAGTTCTGATGGGATCCGGAGCGTAAGGGCATGGAAAACGCGTCTGCAAGAGAAAGGTATCCACACCCTTATAAGGGGTGCTTCGGTCTCCTTCCCAACCGATGTGGGATCTTACAGTTGTCGTGAACATGCATTGTATATATTTTATTACATACATGTGCATTGTTAAACACTTATGACTGTACAAATTGTGATGGATGTGTATGTGTTATTTTGATATAAAGGAGCAACTGGAATGTCAATCTCCAGATGTTGCCGGAACTTTCAGGCGTTAGCTTCAGGGGCAACTTATGAATAACCTAGACAATTTCTTTCAATTATTGTTTGCTTAAATTATGTTTTAACTGATAAATAGATGAGAATTGATTTATGTTGATTTTCGAAAAGAAGGTCCGATAATTGTGAAATGTAGAATGTATATTGAAGTGCTGCTTGAATGTGAATATGAAGAACTATGTGCTTCAAAATATGATTGATTATGATAGATGCATTCTATACATGAATGTACAATCAGATAATAGCAGTTGTGACCAGAGTAGCCACCGATTAGAGCTTAAAGCTCAACGTGTGAAAAGAGTCTCGAGTTCAGATAGTGATTAAGAGCCTAAGGCTCACTATGTAAAATGAGTCCTATATCCTCTTCAAATAAGGGACAGTTAGTAATGAGCCCAGTATCCAAAATAGATACGGGACAGTTTAGGCACTTGGTCACAACAACAGAATAATTGGAAAAGTGTCTCATGAGCATTTCACACTCATTTTGTTAAGTATGTTTGCTGCATTGAAATGTCAAATTTGCCTATGCTTAAGTGAAGATGTGATACTGATGTAAAGTGCAATTTTGTGAAATATTTGTTATGTGAAATGATGTATTGCATGAATCGAGTGAACCATCGATGATGGTTACCTCATTAAGTTCGCAAAACTCACCAAAATTGCAACGTTGTCTTTTCAGGATCGAGAGACGACTCTAGCTACTGAGAGGCTCTACCAACCATGTAGATTGTGATTGGCAAGAGAAGTCATAGCTCAAAGGTCGATTAGCTGGGATTTTTAGACAGATTAGTTAGATTGTGTATATTTTCCTCTTTCATGTAGTACTTTTGTATCAGGTTTTGATAATGTACATATAGAAAATGTTGAAAGACACAATGTAGACATTTGGGTTTTATGAAATGAAACGAGAAAAAAGTTGGTTTTAAAATATTGTGATTTTTCTATTGATGCTTTATAAGTGAATATTGATATGATGCCATGAGAAGTGAATGTAGTAATTGAACGTAGCTCGCCCTTATCGTAGGTTATATACCGGAATGACTTTTGGGCATCCTGATGTGTACCTTGTGATAAGAGAGCGCTACATCCAAAGTTATCTTGTATAGGAATTGTTATGTTTTGATATTACTTATGACCAATTTAATCATGGGTAAGTCAATTAGTAGTTATTGGATGTAACATGAACTATATGGAGGTAGTTGTATGATCAAGATAGGATTCATCACCCTAAAGAAATTTAGAAGAATGTTTTGTTGTTCTTAATTACTATTGATTCGGAAAATCCTTGGCCACGGTAGAATGATGTTTGGTAAATAGTTTACAAATGTTATTAATTGAATCGATAGCTAATGGCGGAGAACTAATATGATTAAAAATAAAGTAGTCATTAATTGCATGCTCTGTGTTTAATCAAAATTTTATATGATGAAATGATTGAATTATACGAAAAAAATTATGCACAAAAAGGTTAGTCAAAACCACTTTGATATTCCTAAATATTTGGTGGTCATGATGTGTTGTTAGATGTCAATCTTGATATATTATTATAAATTATTTAATTGAAGAATTAAAGATAGATTAAAAGGAATTTTAATTTATCTAATTCTAATTTTGAATTAAAATTATGATTATAATTTATAATGATTACCAACATATTTGGGAACTTAATGAGTCTCACATAAAGAATGGGTTGAAGAAGGCAAAGATATTTTAATCAAGTTGGACTTACTCGTAAAGTTTGACAAACTTTATGATTAAATATGAGATATTTAATAAACAAAGATCAATATGAGATATTGAATCTTATTTGGGCATAATTAGTATTTAATTAGAATTATTTGTAATTCTAATTAAAGTTTAATTGAAATTAGTATTTAATTTTAATTAAATTACTAAA
>JAOSBK010000205.1:12903646-12916292 GCA_027568895.1 Erythroxylum shatona | reverse complement strand
TTCTCATAAATTATTTCTTAATTTCATCAAATTTCCTTAAATTCAAACATTGTCTCACCAATTTCTTTCTCATTTAAATTCATTTTAATATTTCTAATTTTCATCAAAAGTTCGGGGTCCAACAGATCTGAGGAACCAATTTGCTTTATTTTTCAATTGCGATCCTACAACTTTCAAAAAGGCTATCAAGGAGTTAAATTAGAGCAAGGTGATGGATAAAGAAATTGCATCCATCGAACAAAACAACAATTAAGAGTGGCTAGTCTTCTGTAAGGGCACAAGACAATTGGTGTCAAGTGGGTGTATAAGACGAAATTAAAGGAGAATGGAGAAGTTGACAAGTACAAGGCATGCTTAGTAACTAAAGGCTATAACCAATAGTTTGGAGTGGATTATATAGAAGGTTTTGTTCCTGTTGCAAGACATGATACAATCAGAGTTGTGATTTTATTAGCAGCACAACATTCATGGCTTATCTTTCAATTGGATGTGAAGTTAGCATTCTTGCATATTGATCTTAAAGAACATGTATTTGTCTATCAACCTCCTGATTATATGAAGTTTGGAAGAGAAAACAAGGTTTATAACTCGAAAAGGTATTATATGGGTTAAAACAAGCTTTATGTACTTGGTATAGTTGTATAAATTCTTATTTTTCTAAGAAAGGTTTTGGAAAATGTTCATATGAGCATACACATTTTAAAAGATTGGAGATGGAGGGAAATTGCTTATTGTTTGACAAATTTTAAGAATCTATGATGGTTGAGTTTGATATGTTTAATCTTGAAAAGATGCATTATTTTTTATGCATTGAAGTGGTGCAATTAGCAGCTGAAATTTTTGCTTCTCAAAAGAAGTATGTGCAAGAAATTTTGGATAGGCTTCAAATAAAAAATTGCAATTCTGTTAACATGCCTACTGAAGTATGTCTAAAGCTTGTTCGAAATCCTGAAGGAAGGAAGATTGATAGCACGCTTTACAAGAAAATTGTAGGGAGTTTGATGTATTTAATCGCAATAAGACCTGACATAATACATTATGTAAGTTCCATAAGTAGATTCATGGAGTGTACAAAGGAAATTCATCCCTTAGCTATAAAAAGAATCTTTTGACAGTTGTAAGGGACTGCTAGTTATGAGTTGTTCTACAAGAAAGGCAAAAAGTCATATTTATTTGACTTTACAAATAGTGATTAGGCTAGAGATCAAGATGATAGAAAAAACATTTCAAGATATGTTTTCAGGCTTGGTTCAGGAGCTGTTTCATGATCTTTAAAAAATCAAGCAATTTGACTGCAAAAAATACTTGAAGAGTTGCATTTCAAGCAAGAGGGAGCTAATACAATTTATTGTGATAATAATTCTATCATCAGACTCTCTAAAAATCCTATCCTATATAGAAGAAGCAAGCACATAGATGTGAAGTTTCACTTTCCAAGGGACCTCAAGAGATGGAATCATTGATCTTTTCCATTGTAAGAGTGAAGATTAGATGGTGAACATAATTACCAAGCCATTAAAATTGCCTACTTTTCAAAAGCTAAGGAATCTGCTAGGAGTTTGTGCACTTGATAAATATTTTTAAACTGAATGGCATTGTTGGAAATATTTGTTCCGCGTCTTAGTTGTCTATTTACATAGGAGTTTGATTTTTAGTGTTTTGATTTTTTTTAACTTAGTCTTTAGAAGAATACGTAACTTTAGGTGGTTTATGGAAGTCTATTGCACTTCATTAGGAGTAAGTAGTTGTCTTCTTAGTTTTAAGTATACATCCATTGGGTTTAGCTTTATAGATTAAACATATTTCGACAAACCCTAATTAGCAGACTTTGGTGACCAAATAGTTAGAAGAGAACTATATTTCAAATTTTGGAGAAAATAGATATATAATGCTTATTCAATTAGATATAATCTAATTAAATCCCAAAAGTTCTTCAGACAAAATATAATTATCAGCAATTTATATGCAAATATAATTTGATTTTTCCAATATCATTTGAGGTAGCAAGATACTATTTTAAGCACATAATTAAATATCTTCCAGGAATCATAATGTTTACTGCTTCTTTGGCTTCAGAAACTTTTGCCATTGTTTTTCCTTTTTAATTTTTGGGTCCAATCGAGAGTGACATGAACGTCACGTCTTACGGGGAAGCGTCCATGAATTTAGCTGCATGCGTATGACAAGTGTGAAATCCGACAAATAAATAAAACTCTTTATGCTGATTAGTAGATAGCAATAGGTGATTGTCATTCTATGCAATTTGGACTTTGTTCCTTCGCAAAGAGCGGCTTCGACCAGTGACAAGCAAGCAGACAATACTATGATTAACGATTCCACATCTAGAAAACCTGGCGGCTGGCACTGTTCATTGACAATTTCTGCATCATAATTCATACTTGTAATTGGGGGGATGACTTGAAAAGTGTCATGCTTAAGATTTTTTGAACTGTTGGTAGACAAATTCATGATCCTTTGATGTTTATTCGTTTTAATAAATTTCACTGAAAATTATTAAGAACATTTTATATATATATATAGGTTTCTACAGATAATTGTTTCCCACGTTATATTTTACCGGATAGATCGAGCAAAAAATGTTTAAGTACTTGTTCTATTTGGGTTGTTGATTTAAATCAAGTTGATAATTACTAAACTGTAGTGAACTTTTATGCATTATATAAGGTCTTTTTCATAGTTTACTATGGTAAGATGAAAATATAGTATTGATAATCCAATAATATGAAGAACTCTTTTGTTTATTGGCATGATCACAATGAGAAAGCTTACAAAAATGCTAACGTGCTAGATGGAAGAATACCCTTCAATTTATCATTGTTTATTATAGTTTTAGTTATTGTACACTGATGCATACACATTGGACAATCTTTCTTCTTAATTGTTGCTTTTTAGATAATTTTAATCTTAATTATGAGTTAAAAATTATGATATTTTTTTTATATAGATTAGTCCATTGCAAACCAATGTCGCCGTCAAATTTTGTAAGCCACCCTTTTTGCCAAGTAGGTCAAGGTGACAAAATTTCCTTTTTCCCCAAAATCGTGTCTAAATAATAGTCTTCGTAGATGTATCCAATTACAGACAGGGTTATTATTTTGATGGCTTTCTTAATTATCAATACTAATATTATCTAAATTACCTCAACACATTAACAAGTTATAATTAAGTTCACTAAAATGATAAGTATGGTATATATTTACATGCCCATAAAATCCTACCTTTCTTCTCTCTTGCATGAAATCCAGGAACGATTATTATCATTGTTGCAGGCAAATGGCTAGGATTCACGGAGGAAAGGTAATTAGGACTCACAATCTTAAGTTTTGATTCCAAGAAGACGAAAAGGAAGGGAATCAATCCACTTGTGGTCCTGCCAGGTCTGTAAGAAGCCGCCTGACTGCTTCCTGGAAAGCTGGCTCGTCCCATTCACTCCCCTACATGTGTGATCAAAGTATCAAGACAGAATACCCCTCTCAATACACAATCTAATGTAAATTCATTGAAGTTTATCCACAACTCTACTTTGGAAAGAATACATTGCACCTTCTAATTATGCTTATATTCTCCACAATTTAACAAATCTTACCAACCAAACCTTAGAGATCCATCACTGTCAGGGCATCATATTAAGAACAACTGGAAACTTCTAACAGCCATAGAATTCATGTGCTATATCTCCGTCATATATTGTCGATGTTATGTTGATGATCTATACAAATTGAACCAAGTATGACTGTGTGATTAGAAGCATACCTCAATTGTCAGTCCCAAAACTATGCGATTTAAATGATTCGAGTCTATTATATGTGTACTGGCTTGTACGGATACCACATTCAAGTTCTCAACTTGTTTCAAGAAATCCAAGAGCCGAGAGACGATATTCAAGAGAGAATGTTCTCCTCTTACGGTCACTTGCAAATCGACAACTTGTTCTGATGAAGTTGATTCAGATACTTGTAAGAGCTGGACATCAAGTCTTTCAGTACTTGGGGCTCCACTTAATTCTCGGGCTGCTTCTTTAACAAGAGAAAGCTGTGCCTCTAATTGTTGGTTTCTTCGACTAAGCTCCTCAACTTGATCCTTCAATGACGTCAAGCGCTCCCTCGTTCTAATCAGAACTGATGCTTTATCTTTCTGTTTCATGAAAAGCAAGCATGACAGATACTCACAGACACGAGTTCTTATATTAGTAGTTTCATACGTGTGATATTCATCAGTTTGTGCAAACAACTGAAAGGTTTAAGGTATCTACCAAATCAGTAAACTAATTTGAAGAGTAAGATGTAGCTCAGACATACCTTTGTATCCGGAGAAAGAAGCGATCTAAGTGCTTGAAAGCTTTCATTAAGCTTTTCACGCCTTTTCCGTTCATTGAGCGAATGGAAAAACTGAGTGCTTTTACGGTGGTTTGGCAACATATGTTCACGTCTAGCAATGTTTAAGCTTTTAGCATATGTAATTGATCGTTTGAGCATACTTTGCCTTTGCAAATTGGTGCTCAGTGCCTTTGTGCAAGCCAAAGCTGAGGAGGAGTTCTTCAAAGCATTTTCTCTCTCCTGCGGAACAAAAGGTAAATTCTGTGTAGTGGAAGAAGAAGAGGATGGAGAATTGTTTAAAAGTGACACTATGGCTCTTGTCATTGTGGCATCCACACTCTCACTGGTTAGGGCAAGATTTTGTATGGCTTCCTGGTGTGGGATTGTTGTGTGAAGGTGAGGTAATGGTTGCAAAGTTTGTGTGGCTCTTTGAAGTTGAGAAGTGCTACTTGAGCATGGCAATGGTTGCAAAGATTGCCTGGCTTGTTGAAGAGGAGATGTCAAAGGACTTGGAATCGATTGGATAGAGTGCAAGGCTTGTTGACGTGGAGAATTTATGTTTGGAATTGGATGTGAATATTGGAGGGCAGCTTGAAGTGCACTGGTTGTGCTTGGTGGTGGTTGCAAAGATGGATACTCCTGGAGGGTCTCTGGAATTTGTGATGCACCTGGAATGTTAAAGAGAAAAAAAGAGGTATCTGGGGTATCCATGGATAGTGATCTCCATGAAGATGAAGATGAATAACGTCCAATTGGATCAACTGCTTGAGTACGTTCTGCCAATAAAGATTTCCGAGAGAAGTCCTCTGGGAACCAATTTCTCATCTCATTTTCCACGTTAATCTGAAAATAAATTACAAGTGCACTTTGATGAGGCTCTTTCTACAGATCTTTGATAAATAATAATCCATTTTCTGCTGCAAGAAAGATGAAAATTAACAATAGGGTCTTTGGTATGCCAATTAGTCTGTATTCGCTAACGATTCAAGAAACGAGTTCGTAAAATTAAACAATAGGGTTTTTGGTATGCTAATTAGTCGGTATTCGTTAACGATTCAAGAAACTAGTTCTTACTCCAGTCACTCTAGACCATCCTAGTTCGATTTCTCCACTCTTGCATCCCATGAAAATTGCAGTCTGTAGTCATATAAGAGGAAGAGAACTGAAAAATGAGAAACAGCAAAACACCACCTATACTAAAGATGTAAGCGCTATAAGAAACTATCATTTTCCATTGACAGAAGTGAACTAACCTTAATTCTGGCTTCCTGCCAAAGGTACACAGCACTGAAGTCAGCCAAGGCAAACAGATCATGGCTAGCTAGCACCAATGGAATTGATTGAAAAGATCCAATTTTTGACCTAGCAGATAATTAATTACCTGATAGAACTGCCGTTGTGCCCTTACTGACGCCTTACTGTGAAGGTCCATTTCTTGAAGCTGTATGAAGGGAGATTCGATCACGAAGGCTTGTCCAGGAACACGGCTACTAGAGCAGAAGAAGAAGGCATTTGAATGAAAACATACATACAAGAGTAAAGTAACACATCTTGCATAAGGAGAAACTAGTGGGAAAAAAAAAAACAGACGAGCTTGTCGTACTCGTTAACGACGGGATAGATTCCTTGCTGGTATTCTTGAAAAAGAGCTCGAGCTCTCGGCTGTTTCGCTACTTCATCTTGGATATACCCATCCCACAGCAGTAAACAGCTGACGATGAGAGAAGAAAAGATAAGCTGGGATTTCCAATGAATCATGTGTATAATCTTACCGTTGAATGTGTATACTCAACTTACTTGGAAGGGCAAGGGAGATATGACCAAAGGCAAATGTAAGTACTTCCAAAAGACTGCATGAGCATCTGGAGATAAGTGGCGCGCTCAACTTGGCGGAGCGTAAAGATGGTGTCCATGTCGACATGTAAAGGAAGACCCTTTAGTCGCTGTATCGATGAACTCTTACACGCATCCTGACCTCTCTCGTCCTTTAATTATGTCTCTACCCAGATCGCCAACAGAACTTATATATGTAATTTAAGACGTTAAAATGGTGTGGACACAGAGATGATGGTACACAGAAAGTCCAATCCACCCAGATTGTTTTAAGTTAGGTTAATATGTCGAGTTTTTACTGTGAACTGGTTGAAATGGGGTGTATGACTATGTACATGGGTTGTGAAATTAAACACAGAGAAAAACATTTGGAAAGTAGTGGTAGGGACCATGGTGGACGAAGAGAGAAAAGTAGAGGAGAATTGTGTCGTGTGGGAGAGTTAGCCATAGAAAAGTAAGGAGTCAAAATTCCAATCCCGTTAGTTCATGAGTCCTTTACCTAAATATCTGGATTCACACGCAAAATACATCAACTTCTTTCACATTTTGTTAATTTCCCCGTAACCCAGTAGCAACGGCTTTTTTTGTTTTCTTTTTTTTTTTGACTTAATTAAAATTGTGGGTTTGAATCTATCGTAAATGCAGTTATTTAAAATTTAAAATTAGATCTTTATTTTTGATAAGAAATTTATTCAATTTAAATAAAAATTAATTTAAATATAAATAATTTAAAAATATCTTTTCATAATTTAAATCGTCGAAAAATACCTTTTCGTGGGGAAAAAAAAATCCCGTTCCTTATTCATGATTGTGTTGGAATGATAAAGCCAAGTTCAACTGCAAAATTGAATACGATAACTTGAAAGAAAAAAATATTTTCTTTGATAAGAGTCGTGGATAAGTTTCATTTGTGACTTTACCATACGGTAAAAATTGTTCAATAGAACATTTTGAATTTTATTATTTTGTGAATTATATTAATTTTAGCTAATTTAAGTTAAATTCATCATAAATTTTAAATTGCTAACTAATTTATTTAGATTGGTTGGGTCGGTCGTGCTAGGCCCAATCCAGACTCAGAACGGCGCATGGGCCGATCGGCCTATCCCTTAATGATTGACCTAATTCCTGTAGATATTAGCTATATAAATTCATTACTTCATCATGAAAAAGGTACGACTTTCGATAACCCTAATATTCTTTATTCACTAGCCGCCAAAACTCTCAAAAAGATTAACTTGAGCGTCGGAGGGGTCTACCGGCAGTCAACCCCCGGTGCGCCTTATTGTTTTGCAGGTGTTTTTGTGCCAAAGTCAACCAATCTCATGGATCCTAGTAGCAACGCCCAGCCCCATCAAAATCAAACAAAACCAGTTGGCGCCCACCGTGGGGCCGGGCATCAAGGAACCACGTCTAGAAACACTCAGATCAGTCAGGCGGCGGCAACAAATCCTGCTGTAGCAGCTGTTGCGGCACTTGCATTACAGCGAATGGGCTTGCGACTACCCGTCGCCCTTCCATCGCCGCATCCTGATCACCAAACACACTCTCCGCCCATCATCCAAAACCTTAGCATAAACGAGCTACCTCCTTAACACTCACATCAGCATGATCAACCGCAACAATCCCAAAACCAAGACCAAGAAACGCAAGCGCGGCCCTAGAGGATGACGCTAGAACCAGTTCGCATCCTCACACCCAATATCCCCTCAACACGAATCCTCCTGCATCACAACAAGCCTTCCTCACATAAAGACAAATAGAAGAAGCGGTCGATCTATTGATTCGCCAAATCTTACAGTCTCAACTGGAACAGCAACAAAACCCCGCTCGGCAGATTGGTGTGATGGCCGATCGACACTCTGCTGAAGCCTTAGAAAAAATCGTGGACCACCAAATCAATATAGCCATGAATTCCCGTCCTGATTAACCATCAGCACAATACAGCTCTCCTTTCATCCCGGAGATCCTAGATAGCCTCCCAGCAGTCGGTACTAAGATACCAACGCCAGAAAAATATACTGGAAAGACCGATCCTCTCGACTATTTGCAGCACTTTCAATCGATGATGAACCTGCATTGCGTTCCAGACGCCATTCAATGTAAGGCTTTCTACACAGCCTTTCAAGAAGGAGCCCGAAAATGGTTCATCAGCTTACCTCCACGCTGCATAACCAACTTTGAGGATTTTAAGCTACTATTCCTCAACCAGTTTGCTACAAGTAAAAGGCCACAGAAGACAGCCTTGGAAGTAATGCAGTTGACCCAAGGAAGGAACGAAAGTTTGCGGGAGTTCATCACCCGATTTAACAATGAAGCTGTCGAAGTCCCTGACCTCACCTGCTCGTCCATGTTGGCTGCCTTGATGAGCAATACGAGGGATGAAGAGTTCAAGAAGTCACTAGCTCTTGATCAGCCCAGGTCTATCCAAGAGATGAGAAATCGGGCAGATATATACATCCAGCTGGAGGAAGTGTTGAAAAACACAAAACGCAGAGCAGATGACCGCTGGCCGAGTAATAGAGCCGATGATTCAAATAAACGGCAGAAAGATCAGTCTAGCTGGAGGAAGCCGACCGATCAAAAAGACCAACGGCGAGAATCCTTCACTCCGCTCAACAGGCGGTATGTGGAAGTACTGGAGGTCATGAGAGCAGAAGGGGAACCCCTTCGAGAACCCAATAAATTGAAAACTCCTCTAAAAAAAAGGGATTCTTCTTTATATTGTCGTTTCCACAGATATGTCGGTCATGACACGGAGGATTACTGGGACTTAAAGAAAGAAATCGAACTCCTTATCCAGAGGGGAAGGCTGGGTAGATTTTTGAAGTACGGAAAAAATGCCGATCGAGATAATGAGGGCAGGAGCGGTCGGTCTGACAATTGGCAAAAACCCTGGAGACAACACAACATGAATGGTGGCGGAAGGCAGACCAGGAATATGGACGACCGATGCGATACGAGAGGACAGTCCAGGGCTAGAGATGACAGAAATACTGGACCGTAGGATGACCGACCGGTCAGGGTCATAAACATGATTTTTGGCGGTAGCGCGGCAGGAGGGTCAACCATCAGAGGAAGGAAGCGGTATGCCAGGCAGATCGCTGAGGGCCAGTCAGCAATGAAAAAGCCACAAACTAATGAGATGATCTCCTTTGACGAGTCTGATTTGGCTGGCGTCAGCTGTCCTCATGATGATGCACTCGTGGTCACTTTGAATATGGACGGTAGTGAGGTGAAGCGTGTAATGATTGACACAGGCAGCTCGGTCGACCTATTGTACTACGATGCTTTTAAGCAGATGGAGATTCCGGAGGAACGGCTACTGCCGATAGAGGGACCGATCAAAGGGGTAACAGGAGCGTCAGCCTATCCATTCGCTCGAGTCCTCTTGAACGTAAAGTTCGGACAAAAGCCATGCCAAGTGGTGAAGAAGGTTGAATTCCTAGTTGTGAAGTTTGTAGGAGCCTACAATGCAATAATTGGAAGAGCCACACAAAACGCCCTAAGAGTTGTCGTCTCAACCTATTATTAGGCGATGAAGTTCCCAACATCCCATGGCATCGGTATTGTCAGGGGTCAGCAAAGGATCGCTAGGGAATGCTACCTAGAAGAAACAAGAACTCTTGAGGGAGCGGTAATGTTGGCAAGCTCTCTTGATGTAAGGGCAGATGAGGAAACCGGGAGGATGAACCCTGCAGAAGAAACGCAACGGGTCATACTGGATGAAGAAGACTGATCCCAAGTCACAAATTTGGGTGCCAAACTCGAACAAGGGTTGGCCGCATCAATCACAAGTTGCTTGGTAGAGTAATGATTGAACCAAAGGCCTTCATGCACTAAGCGTTGATATCCGACCGATCGGGCCTATCACGAGCTGTCATACAGACGAGCTGCGCAATCCTTACATACTCCCTTGATCCTTCCCCTTGGTCAGACTCAAGGACTAGGGGAATTTATGGTCGGGTCGGTCGTGCTAGGCCCAAGCCCAGACTCAAAACGACGCATGGGCCGAACGGCCCATCCCCTGATGATTGACCTAATTTCTGCAGGTATTAGCTATATAAATTCATTACCTCATCATGAAAATGTATGACTTTCGAGAACCCTATTATTCTTTATTTACTAGCTGCCAAAACCCTCACAAAAAGACTAACTTGAGCGTCAAAGGGGCCTACCGGCAATCAACCCCCGGTGAGCCTTATTGTTTTGCAGGTATTTCTGTGTCAAAGTCAACCAATTCTATGGATCCTAGCAGCAGCGCCCAACCTCATCCAAATCAGACAGAACCAGATTTGATAAGAAAATAGAAGTGTTAAGAACCTCCATTCTTTACGCATCAAACAATACTATTGCTTGGTAAACTAAGCCTTCGGAGTTCTTGAAGTGGAAGAAACATTGAGGCATTGAAGTACCAATCTCCCGATCCAAATCCGCCAAGCCTTAGTTCGTAGACTCGACCTGTTGTTGCGTTACATCCAACACCAGACCACTTACAACAGTCAACGTCTCTCCTCCATGTAAACATTCCGTAGTATTCGCCAGTACTGGTGTAATTAAAAGAAGCTTTGAGCTGAAAAAGAGCAGCTCTCTCTTCCTGCCAACACGCATTAGAGCCCCACGCTTGCAATAGTAATAACAATAATTTCAGCATCGTTATTACTACTACTAAACGCAGTTGATATTTTATTCCTGCCATTTTTGCTGAACACAATTTCTAGTGTAGTTTCGTATTGCATAAAGGACGACCAAAGATAATCCTCTTATAGGAGATTCCATTCAACACGTTTATATGATGATGATTGTTAGCTAATTTTGTCTTTTCTCGAAAAATTGGACAACTATTTTTTGACATAACATTGGATAATTATTAATTATAATTTTTGACTTTTAAATAAATTATCAGTTAAGTTATGTTAAATCAATTAATAATAACCAGGAATACTTAACAATAAAATATTTAAAATGTTAAATCAATTAATAATAGTAAGGACCACTTAACAATAAAATATTTAAAATGTTCAATTAATTAATGATAATCCGGACCTCTTAACAATAAAATATTTAAAATGTTCAATCAATTAATGATAGTCAGGACCACTTAACAATAAAATATTTAAAATGTTAAATCAGTTAGTGATCAACAGAACCACTGAACAATAGAATAAAATGGATTCTAAAACAATGAGAATATTTTTATCAATATAATAATTTTAAGAAAATAAAAATAAATAATAAAAGATTGTTAAAATAAATTTTAAAAAAGTTCAAAAATTTAAATCTTATCTCTCTATAAATTTTATTTTTGTCGTATATTTTTCAAGTTATATGAACTTGAATATTTTTTAATTTTAATGAGTTAATATGACAAATTAGATTAATTATATAAATGTATGTAGACAAATTACAAAGCTAGTAGGCAATTATATGGACACGACAAGGACTTGCCGTGTTTGTCACTTCTGTAGTCAATGGTAGGGACTTGCCGTATTTGTCACTTCGGCAGTCAATGGTAGGGTAAGGGTTCAAAAAGACAGAATGGTAGGCTAAAGGTTCGAAAAGTCATGGATTGAGGGGAGTTGGTAAGACTTAAATGGCAGGTTAAGGGTTGGAAAAGTCAGAGATGACTTAGAAAAATAAGTAAATGGCAGGCAGGAATGGATCCAGGGGGGGCTAGCAAGGGTTATAGCCCCTACAAAACTAAAAAAAATTTCGGAATATATATATATATAGTAAACTAAGTAGGGCTATAGCTCCTACAAAACTAAGTTCCTTACCCCCCAAGACTAAAATCCTGGATTCGTCATTGATGGCAGGTTAAGGGTTCGAAAACAATATTATTCTAATTACTATGCTTGATATTCTTGCCGACTCATAGATTTCGCCATCTTCTGCACAGGGGCGGATTTACAATGGGGGCAAGTGGGGGCACTTGCCCCTACTGCCTCCAACAAATCTTCTATAAAAAAATTATTATTTTAAGTTTTGTCCCATAAAAAAATAAAATTTTATTCATATTAAAATTTGTCCCCATTAAAAATAAAATTTTGTCTTTAATAAAATATTACCCCCACTCAAAAAAATTTCTGGATCCGCCCCTGCTTCTGCACCAATGTATAGTTGAATGACCTATTTATTTATATGCATTACTTAATAAAACTTCCTTTTGTCAAGCACGAGGTTATCATCTCACTAAAATTTTTTCTTGATCATCACTTTGAGACTGACAATAGGTGGTAGAGATAATTAAGCGAAAACTTTAGTTGAGGTCCTGCGAAACAATTTTAATTATTATATTCGTGATACAAAACAAAATAAAAGAAAATGTGGAAGAATTGGAGAAACAAACATCATAATTAGGCTTCACTTTTTAAAAATTTTTAGACTATATTTTCGAATTAAAAAATATTTGTAGAAATGTATGTGATGGCGTGTCAAACCAACAAAAATAAATTCCTACTCTAGAACACTTAAGC
>JAOSBK010000205.1:12882979-12903546 GCA_027568895.1 Erythroxylum shatona | reverse complement strand
AATTCATTACCTCATCATAAAAAAGGTACGACTTTCGAGAACCCTAGTATTCTTTATTCACTAGCCGCCAAAACTCTCAAAAAGACTAACTTGAGCGTCGGAGGGGCCTACCGGCAGTCAACCCCCGGTGCCCCTTATTGTTTTGCAGGTGTTTTTGTGCCAAAGTCAACCAATCTCATGGATCCTAGTAGCAGCGCCCAGCCCCATCAAAATCAGACAGAACCATAGATTATATAATTTATTGATTACTATGATAATTAAAATTTATTTAACACATTTAAAAAATCAGTATTTAACTATAATTACAAGCCAACCAATTACTAAATCACGATTTTATTATACAGTAAAAAAGTTGGAACAATTTTCCATAAGAAGTATAATTAACAAACTAAATACTACGAAACTGATGAAAAATGGAAGCTTTTGGTTGTAATTTCCAAACAGTACTCGCAAGTTCATATTTTCTGAAAAAGCCCCCTTCACTTGCATTTCCGCTTCGCAACCTACTCTTCTTATCGTCCCGTAATCGGAGCTCCAGCGTAAGCCTCAGCATGTCGGCTCTCACTGCCCAAAATACCGGTAACCCAACCCGACTTTTGTGTTTATCTACCTTATACTGTCGCTTATTTGCTGTTGGCATGATGTTTTTGTACCTGGGCATGCTTTAGTTTTTAAGTGTTTGGGTTGGGTTATGATAATGGGTAGGTGTCAGTCTAACTAGCTTTGATTAAGGGAGGACACAAAAAGTTTGATCTTTTCTTCTTCTTTTGTAATTTCAATTGTTACATTGCAAATTTTTAGATGGTTAACCCTGTATTGACTTGTTCTATGACTATCCTCCGGTACCCATCGACTCTGGGTTCGAGTTGGGAAATAGACAAGTAGTTACTCCGGTCCGGTTAGATGCAAAAGTTGGGCAATTGTTGTCAAATTAGTTTCTATGTACTTGTATATTTTGATTGCTTTCTTCTACGTTTTAATGAGTGGCATGTGGATATGGGAATTTGGTAAAGGATCAACATGTATCCTGCTGTATATGATATTTTATGTTTTTAAGTGTAAGAATTGCTGACAGCATTCTTAATTTTATCGCTATATTGACACAACTAATATTGGGTTTCAGTTCTGCAGCAGCAGAAAATCATGGTACCAAATAAACATGGTGAAAAACTCGTCGGTGTATTACATGATACTGGATCTGAGGAGGTTGTTGTCTTGTGCCATGGCTTCCGTTCCTCAAAGGTTGCTCTTGGTATTGGGATGTCATTATTTCCATGTAAATTATTCTAGCATTTTAGCATTTAGTCATCCTTTAGATGGCTAATTCATGCAGCAACAAAAGTTAACGTGAAGGTAAACTAACTTTCCACTATTTACAATTTTTAGGGTCAAGAGTTGATAGAGAACCTTGCTGTTGCATTGGGAAATGAGGGCATTAGCGCCTTCCGTTTTGATTTTTCTGGAAACGGGTGAGCTCCGATTTTTCTTCACTGATGGATACGATTTATGTTATAGGCATATGTTCACAACATTTGTGCTGTTACACGGAGGTCAATTGGAATGACAGGATTCAGCACATTGAGTTGTTATGTGCCCGTGTTTGGGATTGAGTCCACGGACGATTCTCATGAAAGTTAACCTCTTTTCCCTTGTTTACGTTGGACCCCTTTCTTGCAAAACCTATTTTTGCTGATGAAAACGGGCAGCACTTATCGAGGTCAAGGTCTGCCTAGATTAGAATAAGTTATTCTACTTCTAAGCTAATTTTTATGATAACTTCTGGCTTACTTTATTGCATAACATAATAGCCTTATATAGGCAAAGAAACGTAAAAGTTCCACCTAAACTTGGACTCCTAGAAGGACTCCTATTCAAGCTGTTTTAGGACTCTTAGAAAGACTTCTATTCACACTGTTTTCATTAACATAACTATAACAGAAACTAGTGCTGAAATAATAGGGAAATAATAGACTTCTACTAAAAATAAAATACTCCTAATAAAGCACTTATACTCTTATAGACTCCTAATAAAGCACTCATCTATATTATCACTCCCCTCTTCGACATCGAGCTTGTCCTCAAGCTCGAAATCAAGTTATGCCAGTGGTGGTATGCAAAGATATCTTCTCCTCTTCTTCCTCAGAATATGCCACCTCAATCCAAAATAGTCTCTTACGTTTATGCCCCACCGAAGAAGACTCGTCGCAATTGTAGCACAAACCCTTCTCTCTTCTTGCAGCCATTTCCGCTCTGGTTAAACATCTTCCCATTGGGGGTGGAATACTTGCTATACTGGGGGTTGTTGTTTTAGCCCCCAAGTTTATCCTACTTCCTAAAAGTGTGGCTTCACTCGCGCTGGTGTTGTTACTACTATTGTCCAATTGCGAAGATGGCCATAGGGTGGTGTTTCGGTTGCCTCTTACCCCTTGCATGTATTGCATCTGCATACATTGTAATTTTCTTGCACATGCTCTTGGTAAGTTCATTGCAGCTCCAAGATTAACAGGATATTGCATCTCCACCTCAATTTGCAGCCCTTCCACCAACCCAGCCGTGAATAGATTTACTTGTAGGTCTCGTGGAAGCCCTATGGTTCGAGCCAGTAATGTTTGGAATTGACGTTGATATTCTTCTACACTCCCTATCTGTTTGAGGTTTTCCAATTCCCCTGTAGGGTTGTTGCTAAGGTGAGGACCGAATCTCATATTGCAATGATTTTTGAAAGAGTACCAATGCATCCCTGGTTCTTCTTGTTCAAGTTGAAAGAATCACAATTGAGCCTCCCCATTAAATGAAAGGCAGCCAATCTTACCTTCTCCTCCTCTGTTGGCTTAGGAAAAACTGCTCACATCTGTGAAGCCAAACCAAGGGATCCATCGAGCCATCGTACATGGGAAATTCCATCTTTGTGTATTTAGGCACCACTCTTGCCCGTTGCCCCCATTGTTCCTATCCTTTTGTGGTGGTGGTGATGCTGCCTGATACTCACTCGATTTTACACCTTCTAACCTTGCAAGCATGCAAATAATCTCTACATATTGAGCCTTCAATTCTTGCTACCCCATGTCTAATGCCCGTATCCTATGATCTATTTGCCAATCTACCGAAGATTGCTCTGCTATTGAATGGCTTGTTTCGTCCATGAACTCCTACTCTGATACCAAATTGTTATGTGCTCGTGCTTGGGCTCGAGTCCAAGGATGATTCTCAAGAAAATTAACCTCTTTTCCCTTGTTTACGCTGGACCCCTTTCTTGCAGAACCTATTTTTGCTGATAAAAACTCGACAGTACTTGTCGAGGACAAGTTCTACCTAGATTAGAATAAGTTATTCTACATCTAAGCTAATTTTTATGATAACTTCTTGCTTACTTTATTGCATAATGTAATAGCCTTATATAGGCAAAGAAACACAAAATTTCCACCTAAACTAGGACTTCTAGAAAGACTCCTATTCAAGTTGTTTTAGGATTCTTAGAAAGACTCCTATTCATGCTGTTTTTATTAACATAACTATAACAGAACTAGTGCAGAAATAATAGGCTTCTACTAAAAATAAAATACTCCTCTAATAGACTCCTAATAAACACTCATCCATATAAGTTGTATTCATTAATTAATTGTCCTTTTTAGTTTAGTTCATCAATTACTTCATTACTGAAAAGATAATAATTTTGGATTCACTGGACATTTGATGCTCTTATCATGAGATCAGTGGTTTAGAGAATAACAAATTCTTAGTTTTGCACTCACAGTAACTGGGTGTCTGTGGATACTCTTGGTCCTGTTTCTTTATTATGTTGTCCTTGCATGAGTAGCTGAGATGTGGTATAATTCTCAATTTATGTTCTATTTGATCACATATTTACATTGTTTTCTCTCTAGGGAAAGTGAAGGCTCTTTTGCATATGGTAACTACTTGAGAGAGGCTGATGATTTGCGAGCTGTAGTTGAACATTTCTTTGGAGAAAAGCGTGTTATAAGTGCGATTCTTGGGCATAGTAAAGGTTTGTATGATTGTGTATACATGATGCGTAGCTGCTATACGTCCTTGGATAAATTCTATTAATTTGTGCAACTAAAGTGATAATTGAATTTTGACAAATAACCAGTCTTGAGGAAGACTTCTTTTTTCACATGATATTTCTGTTCGTTCATTCTAGATTGATGTTTTACTGGTTGGAAATTATTTTGGTTTCGTCATCATGTATTACTGAGATAAATGGATCAAAGACAACCTTTGCTAGATGTCTAGTTTGTTAACTACAAGTTCTTTGGTTATCTAGGTCAAACAAAAAATTTGCAACTTTAACCCATTTGGCTTTATTTCTGTAAGAACTGATTTCTGGAGAAAATCAATGCTGGTGAATGACATAGTTATACATATTGATAGTGGTGATTGCCTTGCAATTCTATCTGTTGTCATTGGTGGCTACAAGCTAACAATGCTAGTGGGGAGCAGACAATAGAATTGGGATGTTGATGATTGATTGTTGTAGATAGTGTTAGTTTAATCATGTCCTATCATGTTTTTATCAATATTGCTTCAAACCTTCTTGTCATGCAATGTTGTCTATGTTAGGCTGCTCAATTGTTGAGTTGAGATACCATTTCATGATTGAAATTGAGTGCATCTAGAAGATCACGCTACCGGCATGATTTTGGGGTGCGAAATTTGTACACTGTAATTCTATATGCATCAAAATGTTGAATCTTTTAGCAAAATAAGTCTCGGTGTTGTGGCCTCATTTTTTTGTTTAGTGTAGGCATTGAGGAAAAGGTTCAAGAAAAATGTGAAATAGATGATAAAGATGTAAATAATTGAAAAACGGGGAAATTCTTGCCTATGAAATAGTGCAACTCAATTTTCTGGTTTTGTTCTGCGCTTTAGCCTTGTTCTTTTACATTAAGTTCCAGGTTTTCCAGTTTAAAAGGGTTATTTTTACACTTAATTGGATACCATGGAAATGATTTTGTTCCCTCTTGAAAACTGACAACAGAACAATACTTTTAGGTGGCGATGTGGTACTCCTCTATGCTTCAAAATATCATGATGTCAATAAAGTTGTCAATATTTCTGGCCGTTATGATTTGAAGAGAGGTATTGAGGAACGGCTTGGAAAAGGCTTTCTTGAAAAACTTAAGGAAGAAGGATTTATTGATGTCAAAAACCAAACAGGTGACTTTTTCCTTTACAGAATTCTACCCTGGTGATGGTCCAAGGGAACAAAAAAGAAAACAAAAGGATTATCCAAATTAGCCTAGAAAGCCCCCTCCCTGTCTTACTAACTGACAGAAATGCTCTCTGTTAGTACCTTTTTGACATTTACCTTTGCAGGAGGTGTTAATTATCGTGTTTATTTGGACGATTTGATGGATCGTCTGAACACTGATATGCATAAAGCATGTCTTGAGATTGACAGAGATTGCAGGTTTGAGGAAACACCTTAACCCAGTCTTATCTTTTAGGTTTGCCAAGTTTACTGAGTTTACATATTCTTGACATCGTCATGGTAAGATGTGTTAGATAACATTTTCATTGTTCTTAATTTATTTAAACAATCGCGAGGTTATCAAGGACGAAAAGCTTGATTTTTCACGAAGAAAACACGAATCATTTGATTGTTAACTATTTCATCCTGAAAGATGCATTTGCTTATTAGTTATTTATGTTCTCTATGTGGGAAACCTTTCACTATAATGGTCAAGAAGTTAGATTTCAGATATCATGGGGAAAAATTATCCCTTAGCTAGTGAATCTCTCTTTATCTGATGTTCCAACAAATTTTCATATTTGGATATCCTCTTGTTGTTATTATAACCATTTCTATCTAACAATTGGACACAATAAGACTGATGGATCTTAAGTTTTATACAGAGTGTTCACAGTGCATGGATCTGATGATGAAATCATACCGTTGGAAGATGCGTATGAGTTTTCCAAGATCATACCTAATCATAAATTACACATCATAGAAGGAGCAAATCATTCATACACTTCGCATCAACTAGAGGTGGTATCCGTTGTCTTAGACTTCATTAAGGCAAACTTGCAGCTGGACAAGGCTAGCACTAGCTAGGTATTTTGTTGATCAAAGGTTAGTCCTTAAGATGTAAATATCCAAGCCATCCTGAAATTTACTATCGAATGCAGGATGGTGAACTATGGATGCCGTAGAGCAAGATCTTGAAATTCTTGTGCTATTGTTCTCATTTGGCTGGGGAAACGAGACTTTTTGCTGTAAGGTCGTTGATTGGTGGCGTTGAAATGATCTTGATCGTTATTTAAGGATGTGAAACTACATTATACTATATTCAGCACGGCATGTCCGGCACGTTATCTATACCTTAACTTATCCTATTTCAGATAATTCGGGTATAGGCCATGTTAGATTCATTTGAACATTTAATTAAGCTGCCCATAGAAAATGCTGTTGAGATATGAGCACCATTATCAAACGTTTTGTGAACATGAACAGGAGAGAAATTTGAACTAGAACAGGCCATGATCATTGCAGAATGTACATGGTTTGCAAATTGAGACTAGGCTGGTGAACCATTATGATGAGTCAGGTCATTTACATTGAGTGGCAGAGATGTTTAATTGCCTTTGTGTCACAACTTGCGATCATGCTCTGCTTAGAATCATCTGTAGCGTGTAAGGCTGCAATGACATAATGCTGCAACGCTAGCATGCTCGTATTGCCTTCTCCAACTTTGCCCATTGAATCAAAATCTAGTTTTCATTGCAACTGCCATATTCTTCAATCTATGCTCCTTATCCATCATCCGCATCCTATGTTGAGTTATAGCAACTTGTAATTTCGTTTAGCCATGTAAGGCATGTCTCGGCACAACTACAACTCCAATCCAGTTAGTATTACTAATACTGGGGCAAAGCTTCTTCAAAAAAAATACTGGGGCAAAGACAGCGTCAATCTCAACTATTTATCTTGTTTCAGTTAAATCCTAAACATTACTAATGCCCAACCTACTCCTTACCCCAAGAAAAAGGATGTGCGGAGATGAAAAGTACAAGCAATTGTAGAGTTAAGTATGGAGTTGGATAAGAGTTGAAAAGACCAGAGAGAAGATTGACTCGAAACGAGAACGTCATAGTTGCGGATAATTGGATTCTAGGTTGAGCTAACGGTTCAACAGTTTGAAGAAATTTTCACTTCTCTTGGATTGTTCTTACGATGTTCCTCTATGGACTATTACGGCCTTATTTGACAATCGGTTGACAATCAATATACTGTATTAGCTATTAGTTGATTTTATCAGCGGTTAGATAACAACATATTATATTAGCTAGTTTGACTAACGGATAATATTAGCTATTTATTTAAAAAAAAATTTAAAATTAATTTTTTAATATTAGTTATTTATGTGTAAAATAACTTATGCGGTAAAAAGATTTATAAAGACATAAGTATTATACTTTAATATTTTTTTAAATATTCGTATAAGAATTTAGATTTTAGATATTTAATTTCACAAAAAGTAAGTTTATAATCCTAAAATAATAACAACAACAATAATAATACAAAATCACTCACCTATGTTTTTTGATAACTTAGTTGTAATAATGCTTATTTTTTCTATATTTTGTTCAACTAATAACTTATTAATAAGGTTAATTTCTAGACACTCAAGTATATTTTTTAATTGTTTAACTATAATAGGAGAAAATAGAGGAATGTTTAAATAAAATTAGTGATGTTTAGAGTACTAGTGTTTGGTAAAGGGAAAGCACTAATAAAATATAACAACTTGAATAATTTGTAATAACTTATAGACACAATCGTCTTTTCGTCCTTAAATTTCTTAACTGTAACATTTTCAAAATAACATATTGGGTTTAATCCGCCAACCTAATCTGCTGATTATCAAACATAATTATACCAGTTTGATATGGTCAAACAACGAACTACTTCTCAATTTGCCCAATGCAATTGTCTACTTTTAAATCTTTTACTTTGAGTTTTAGTTTTATCTCATCACAACTTCAAGGGTTGTATTTCTTAATAAATACGAAAATTTTTATCAATGAGAAAATGTATGCAACTAGTTGTATATTTATCGAATGTTTGAAATAAAATTATGACACTATCGTATTGCAACAAGTTAAATATAGAGAGATGTCTGATGGCAAATTTATTAAATTAAAAATGAGCTGCATCTCTTAAGGTCACTATTAAGTTAATTAAAAGATCATTGGATTTGAACTTTTGTTACAGCACTCCCTTAAACCTAACAGGAAGAAAGAAGAGTTTTGTAACTTTGCTCCTTTTATCAAAATGGAAACCTGAGTAAAGAGATTAAGAATGATCGATAGATACCTTTCTTCGGTTCGTCAACTTATAAATAGTATCATCATGTTAAACTCAGATTCACACAACCGTGGATCGCATAACCTTTTCATAAAGAGTTTGCGGAAAAGTTTTACAACTTGTGGTCTTTTGGTCACATCATCCTAATAGGCTTTCAGTAGATAAAGCCATTTCACGTGCCCAAAAAGTCACAATGATAACGATGAAGAAGAAAACACACGATATGTTTGTAATTATAACAAGCTGGAAGCTATAGGAGCTCCACAAACAACAGAAAAGTAGAACATAGATCATTAGCAGTACAATCAAAAGGTCAAACATAATAAGGAGGGTGGCTACTTTTGTTGTCTCCCTATTGCCTGCAAAAGCTCCACTTTTAAGTTTCAAACATTCCAATTATGATTTGTTTTGTCCCATCCACATCTATGTATCCTCCTTAATTCCTCACCCCGCAAATCCAACCCTTGACTACTTTTTAATTTGTTAATTGTTCCTCTTGTGTATACACTACTCTTTGCTCTTCTCCTTAATTACTTGGCTTCAAATGTTACTTTCTGCATATAAGATTACAAACAATACGGAGTTTGTTCTTCCCATATCTATACATCGATTTGCCTGAACAACAATTAACTTTTATCTATACATGGATTTGCCTGAAAAACAACTAATTTTCTTAATTATAAACTTCAGAATCATTTTACATTATTCATCTTAATTATGAGAAACCTCAAACACACCACAAAATTTGTAGATTATGGGGCACATCTATTCAGAATTGAACCCTTGATCATCCGGTTCCTCTAAGCTCATTTGGATGGTGGAAATTTCCCAAGAGTGCATGCGCATTTATCTTTATTTTTACATTAATTCACTAGCTGCTCATAAGTACCTCACTCTAATTTCACGTGTGAACTAAGATTTACAGGAACATCTTCGAGTCTGAATGGCACGCTTCCCTATGCATATCTTAAGAGGTATGACGTGAAGTCATTCCATGTTTGAAAATGTGAGCGGTGATTATGGCATTGCAATTTAGGGTAAATAAATCGTCCACAATGAGGTTGTCTTGGTCTATGTGGAGAAAAATAATTAATTCACTATGTTTTTCTTTACTATTTTATTCTTTCTCTGAAAGATGAGAATGCCAACGCCATTAAAGTGAGCAAGTTTTACTCTCGTCACCAAAAGAATTCCTGTGAGATAATGAATACAATATTGAATATCCATTTCCATATGAATGTCAATGGTAACCCCAGCGGCTAAGCCTTGGCGTAGGGCTCCGTCGCATTACTGTTAACCATTCAAAACAGGGCTTGAAAGCGAAAATATATAATGAACAATTCATGGAACCTTAGGAATCTTATCTCTAGGAGCTTAAATTTCCTTTACTCATAATTGGTACGTAGTACAACGTTTTGTTTGTTCCCGTTCTCGCTCAAGAAAACCTGAAACACATCGGAGTTCCTTCTACGCTACTATGATCATACTCGTTGAAGAAAATGTTAATCTTTAATTAAACGTCACTGAAAAATTCTCTGCCCTGGCGATAGCATCATTTTTGGGTCAAAATGAGCTTTTCTTGCTTGAAATGTTCTCCATTTGGTGCCAAAATGTTTACTCCATTCTTCTTTTGTTTCGTAATGGGGAAAATATTGTTTAACCTTAATACCAGCTTTGTCACAAAACTCTAGCAGCTCCTTATTTTGATCATCAAAGGCCTGCCAGCCATCGTACCCACTTGAATGCAGAAATCCCACAGCATAGAAAACGTCTTCTTCTGGGATAACAGCAGATGTTCTATCATCCCATCTGAAAATTTGAAAGTAAACGTTAACGGGTTGCTTTCTGATGACCATATAACGTAAATCCAGAACCATAAAAATCTTCTCTTATAGGAACAAATTTAAAATTTTCTTACTTATTTCTATTCATAGGATATACAAGGACAGGTCCCGTGGTGATGTTTCGTTTTAGAACAATGTTCCTGAAGACACCAGAGTTGAAATCCGAGATACGAGATTTTGGCACGAAGAGATTTATCCATGGATGAGGAACTTCCCACAGACCCTGCGATTGAAGCTTTAGCTCTCCACTTCTAACCCTATCTAAGAACTGGACCAAGGACACATCTTTCTCGAAAGTAAATCCAGTATTGAAGCTCAACCCGTTGAACAATTCTTGGAGTTCCTATAAGAAAAAATCGAAAGTTAATTATCCGGCTGCTATATATACCATTAAAAAACTCTCCGTGTCTTCTATCGTTTGCACTTCATAAACATGTTTTTTTTTTAATTTTTATTTGCAACTTTCAACTATGATGATGTCGAGTATTGACGAGGTACCTTGTCTACGGTATGCTGAGTATGATCATCATAGTACTTGGCAACTTCCAGACAGTAGACAATGCCGTGTTGGTTCACTAGGGACATTATTTTGGGGATATCGGAGGAGGGGAAAAACGAGGATCTCCAATTATTTGGAGGACCCTGATCCATGAGAAGTGAACCTTCCAAATAATCAAGTGCTTTTTTTTCTTTCCTACCATTGACTGAGATTAGAAGTTCTTGGTCTTTTGTAAATGCAGAGAAATCGCTGTAAAACATTCGCACCCACTTGACCTGAATGCAAAACGAGCCACCTCAGACCGACTAGAGGGTGATAATATCAACTTTTGGTTATTATGATATAAAGATCCTTCATTTTTCGTTTAGGGGTAAATTGGTATCCAACATAGAAAATAAAATCAATGAGATTCGTGAATACCCTCTTTGGTGCAGGTTCTATAGGTATTCTTGCTCTGGTAATGATGCCAAACTGGCCTAGACCCCCTAGAACAGCATAGAACAACTCAGAATTCTTCTTCGCAGAACAAGTAACAAGCTCCCCTTTCCCTGTTTCAAAGAAAATGACAAATTTAATCAGTTGAAAGGCATGCAGGGAAATCAAGTCATTTCCCATTTACACAATTATTCATGTTACAAGAATCTAGAGGACTTCTGAGTACAGCAGCAATGATGATCTCATTGAGGGTATGAGAGGGAAAAAGGAAATGCGAATCATTGAACTGTGTTGTGACATCATTATCACGCGAAGCCTTATCGAAAGTTAAGTCCTTGAAGATCTGGCGAGGAGCAGAGTGTGTGAATCACAGTATTAGACTTTTCTTCCCGGGACCCAATGAACTTGATTCGAGCACTCAATAAATAGGACGAAAGTGAATGTACTAATTAAATGCTTAACAACGACCCTATGCCCTATACCTTGTGTGTTTATTAAAACAGGCGACAGAATGACACGTACCGGTGATAACATCCATTTCATAAACATTACTGATCTGAGGCCCGTAACGAAAAGTTTGGCCGCTGATTCCAGCATTAGAGAGAGTGCCTCCAACAGTAAGGTACAGATAATCGGTAAAAGAAACTGGTGCAAGTCCATGTTCCATTGTTGCATGTAAAACATCGATCCATAGTTGCTCGCCTCCAACATCAGCATAAGAACCCAAAGATGGGTTGGTTGAAACTATGATTTCTGTCCCTTTCTTATGGTTTCTTAGATTCATCATATCCACGACGACCCCATTATGAGCCATGGCTTGTCCTCGAACTGAGTGACCACGGCCGCGAGCGGCTATGGTAAAAGGAAAAGAGTAATTGTTGTAGGCGAACTTTACCAAGTTGACTATGTCGTCCACTGAAGAGGGACAAAGAACAGCAGCTGGCTTTCGATGGACAATGTTACCATAGTCGCTAGAAGCTGATTCAATGGCTTCCGGGTCGGCACGAAGCTTGTCTGCAAAATCAAGGCTTACGAGTTTAGGTAGTAGCAAACTCGACAGTTCTTTGTACTTTCCTGTGGTAGAAAGTAGTCGAGTTATGAGGAGTATGACCAAGAAATAAGGTGGAATTGTGAGAATCTCAGACATTTTCTGTTTGTTTTGCGTCTGATCTCTACTTTCAAGAAGATGAAATGATTGTAAGAAGAAAAGGAAGAAGAAGACGAAGACGAAGAAGTTGGTAGAGGTTGCGCTTATGGTTGATGGAGAAGTAAAAGAAGGGTGGGTTGGGATTTATATAGAGGGAGGGTCGATAGTTGCATGAAAACTAGATTGAAATATTTTAACGAATAAGATGAAGTATTATGTGTTTGGTAAGAAAAACGATCGGTGGCTTGTATGAAAGGAACGGGGATTTACATTTTGTCGAAGATATGCAAAGGACACAGGATCTTGGGGCAATCCAAAAAGTTTTTAAAGATACCCATGTAATGAAAATGGAAGAAATCACTTTCTACGTGTTTCCTTAAGTTTGTGTAATGATCATCGATCATCAAAAACATGCATGAATATGATCCCCAAGGCCACCCACAGATTTCCCCTTATTCTTGTGGCCAAACCTGATCGGTATATGGACCGTTGAATGCTGCCATCTAATGGTCCAGAGGGGTCAATTCTGTAATCTAAGCCGATTGATGTAGTCATAAAAATAAAGGATATTGTACAGATATCTTGTTGATGCGAATGAATATGCTGGAGAAAATTAGGTAATGATGAGGAGGATCTTTCCAAGGATTTCTTCTTTATTTTTAGGTTTGGATCAATCAATTTTCTTGAATCCCCTTCAAAGATGTGAAACCAGATCTACATCAACCTGGACTTTCTCTTCATCCTGGGATTTGGTGTGTTTGCATCTTAGGCTACATGCTATTACAAATTGTAAACATTATTACTCCTGCCTTAAGTTGTCTCTCATTCAACTTAATTTTCCATCTAATTAATTGAAGTAATAAGCAGGATGTTTCCTTTAGGCTTGGCTAGTTTGGCATAAGGTAACTCACATTTTAGTTTATGCCGAATCGGCCGGTTAAGAATAATATATAATATCCACCTTCTCCCTGACATCATCATTCGCCTAATCTAAACTTTTGTCTTGAAAGAAATAAACAAACTCATTGCTTAAAGAAAAGAAAAGAAAAGAGAGAAGGGACAAGCTTTAAGAGTTTATTGATAATTTACAAACTCTTGGCTAGCTACACTTTTTTCGTTTTGTAATTAAACAGAAACCCTAATTTGAATGAGTCACTTTTGAAATTTATATTGCGGTTAGTGAGAAACAACATCATGCATGCCATGCACACACACGAGGGATGGCCTGTGGGTGTGGGGCCAAGCTGTATTGATGCGTCCAACAGTGGTAAGAAGATTTTCACTGCAAAAGAACGAATCCAGTTACAGGCTAAAGTTGAGCCAAGCTTTCGTCGTCCTTGTTTCACCGTACACCGGTTTTTCGCAGGTAACATAATTGGTTGTAATAACCGGACAATTTCAGGTCCTAGGCAAAGTGTGATTTGCAATAGATATTTGGACCAGAAAAAAAATTGATGTTTCAAGGCAAAATCTTTGACCGGATCTTACGGGTATGGAAGACCCCTTCAGACAGCAGTCATTGGTCGATGAATATATTTTATGGAGTTCACCACTACGTAATCTATTGACATGCAATTGGATCATCAGCTCATGAATCTCTATCCTGACAAACCTATGCATGTGTATATATATATATATATAGAGAGAGAGAGAGATCACTAGCTGTTTTCCATATCTGAAATACATTCTTCATCTGGCTCATTATTCTACATTATTATTTCGAGCCTTACTGAAAACAACTAAGCTTATGCTTCCCACATGCCGTAACAGTTATGCTTAGGCCTTTTACCCAACAAGAGAGAGAGTGATCAACAAAAAGGTAAAGGAATGGTCATAACATATTCCGTCTTAGGTATGTACGCACAAATTTATGTATCATTATATATACCCATAGCTAGGGGTAAGATCCTAACTTTTTATAAGCTAAAAAAAATGACTTAATAAATTTACAATATATAAATATTTAAATTTTAAAACATATTTTTATTATTAAAGAGGTTACATTAAAGTCCTCGTTATGATACAACTGAAAATTTTAATGGGTTGTATTAATTCTAAACATTAAGATTTAGAGAACAACTCAAAAAATGTCAAATGAAAAAATATGTAAAGAAAAAAGTTTAGAGGATTTGTCTCATTTTGCTCTTTATGAGTGTTAAGAGTAAGTTCTATGTTATTTTGACCTCATTTTATTCTTTACGAGAGTCAATAGTGAGTCTTATTTTATTTTTTATGAGAGTAAGCACTTGGTAAGTGTCCTTCTTGCCCTTACCCAAAGTCGGGTCTGGATTGCCCAAAACCCTTAATACCATCCAGTAAAATTATGAGTAACATCAATATTTATGTATAATTTATATACTTAGAGGCCAACATATAAAAATCTAAGATAAAAATATAATTCAGCCATAATCTTTTAAATAGAACATAATGAGGACTGCAACTACTAAGTTCGCTAATCTTAATAAACTACAGAGTTATCAAAAAATAATCAAAGAGAGATTCTTTACCTTCTCTTTAACCATCTACCCCTTATCTTTATGCCAATATTGCCTCCCAAGCACTAACAACTTTACAACCTTTCTATTACTTCTTCTACTTTTGTAAATGTTTCTACCTATTGGGAAGAACTTTCCTAAGGGCAATTTGGTCTCTCTCCTTCCACATTTGCTTTCTCGCCTTTGGAATTTATGTTTTAGGACACCGCACCCTTATCTTAGGCGTCTGCCAAACTTGTCCATTTCTTTCAAACATAACGCAAACCTCCAAATCAACTACCATGTAAGGCTCTGTCAAGGTAGATTTTTTCCCTTTACCCTCATCAGGCAAAACAACAAGCTTCTTCATCCTCCTCATCCGACTTAACTTAGAGACCTCCAACATCCTTATTAGGCACAACTCTGACTCCATCTTCCTTCTTCTCCCAACAAGCTAGAGATCAAAAGACTTGAAAATAGGTACTAGGAAGGAAATAATGAACTATCATTTTCACTTTTGTCCTCTCAACCTTGAAGATGGAAGAGTTGTTGTCTCTTTAGATTTGGAAACTCTTTAAGGAGTCAAATCTTGGAGACTCTCTAATTGAATTTTTCTATAACAAGAGACCTGAATTTCCTGTAATATAAAAATGGGCAACATTATCATGAAAAAAAGGTCTAATAGGTATATTTATAACATAAGATAGATATATTATTTTCACCTTTTCCACTAAAGCTGAAGCCTTTAAGATCATCAAGGAGAGACCAATAGACATAGAGGAGACTTGGCAATCTGTTTTAGCTTCCCACTTTTCTTGCAGCTTGGCAACCTGGATTCCAGATTGACATGTTTTAGGTCCCCACTTTTTTTGCAGCCTTAGCAACTTGAATTCCAGATTGAGCCCAATAGACATAGAGTCATTCCTATGTAGGTGAATTTGCATTCCTATAAATACTAGACAACTAAAGGATTAAGTATGTTGTTAGTTTCCTAAGCAAACCTCTATGCTTAGATGATAATACAGTAAAGAGAAAGAAGTTAGGATATGCTAGACTATGTGCTAATATGGTGCTCTCAAAGGATTTACCTAAATATATATCTGTTATGAGATTGAGACTTGATGGAACACTTTATGGCAACAATGTGTATGTCCACTACTAATGGAAGCCCTTTGTTTGTTCTCAAGGAAAAAAAAATGGGTACCAATGTGTAGGATCTTTCAAAGAGGAGACAATAAGGAATTGACAAGAGAGAGGAATGTTAATAAGGGCTAAGACACTACCACCTCTTAAGAGGAGCCAGTTCTTTCCCTTATATTAGAGAAAGACCAAGTCGAAAGTATAACAATTATTGTTAGTAAACTAGGTCATGGGAAAATAATAATTAGACTTGAATTCTAATATGAATACTGAATTCTAATATGAATACTGAGTGGCAGCTTACTAAACTAATTCATACTAACCCCTCGTCCTCTAGTGAAAGTAAATAAGAAGAAGCCATAAATGAGGAATTCCAATCGATTGTCAAAAGAAAATCTAACAAGAGCAAAGATAAGGGCTCCAAAAAATTCATTAATAAATGAAAATTATTTCATGGAGTTTAAGGGACATCAAATGCCCTAATAAGATAAGTTTGAGGGATTTTGTCTTTAATACTAAGCCATGTATTTTTTCTCTTTTGAAAAATAAAATTAGATTTGAGAATCCTAAGATTCTAAATAAATTTATCTCTTGGTGAAATTTTATTTCTAACCATCAAACTTATATTTTGGGAAGGATTATCATAGGGTATGACCCTACTTTTATGGATGTTAAATTTTTCGAGATATAAATACAAGTAATTCATTTGAAATGGATATTCATTCAAGCAAGGATTGTGAATTTCTCCTCGATAATTTGTAGTGCTAATCATGCTTTTCAAAGGAAGGATTTATGAAACAATTAGGTGGAATTTTAGAAGAGAGTGAATGGGCCTTAGTTATTATGTAGAGATTTCAATTGTGCTCTATTTAGAATTAAATCTAGCGGTCACTTTAGTCTGAAAGCTTCTCTCTTGATTTCAGTGACTATGTAGGGAAGCTAGAAATATTTGATCCAAAATTTCGAGGTCACTATTATATATGAAGTAACAAGCAATCTAAAAGGTGGGCTCTGAGAAGGAAATTGGATTACTCATAGGTTAATCAAGACTAGATAATTAAGGGTGTCCTTGATAGTGTGACAATCTTTATGGATCTGCACTTCTCCAATTATTCCCTAATCTAGGTGGATAATCTCTTCTAAAAATTTAAAAGAAAAGGCCTTTTTAAGTTTAATAACTTCTTAATGGAGGATATTAGCTCTCATGAAGAACAATTTGGAGACAACATTTGAGGTCACACAACAATCTATTTGCGTCTAAAAACTTGAGGCTATTAAATTAGATATGAAAGGCCTAATAAATAGAAAGGCTTTACCACACTACAAGCTATTAGTAGGACTAAGGAGGCATTGGCTTTTATTTAGGGGGAGATAGCTAGGAATCCTAGTAATAATCTACTAGTAAATAAGAAAAAGGCTTATTTGCTAAAGTATTTATCAACTATTTGAGATCGCTCTAGCCTATTGGAGTAGAGAGCCAAAGCTAATTGGCTTAAAGGAGGCGAAGTATGTACTAAGTTCTTCTTCAACTTTATTTTGGTTAGAAAGAATCCAAATAGAATTTGTTCTCTAAAATTGCCAAATGGTTCTATAATTACTCAACAACAAACTTAATGAAACTAAGAGGCACTTTAAGAGTTTCTATAAATGCACTCATAGATTACCAGCTACTCCTAGCTATTTATATCTTACAATAAGAAAAGGATCACCTAGGAGCAATCTAATTTACTCACTAAGCATTTTGGGGACAAGGAGATAGATGAAGTAGTTTTCTAGATAAACCCTAACAATCCCCAAGTTTGGATAGCTTTAATGGCTTCTTCTTTTAGAATACTTGGTAAGAAGTTGGTCCTATGGTGAAGAGAGCTATAAAAGAATTATTTTCTAAAGATACTCTCCTTAAAGAGATAAACAAGACCTATATGTGCTTAATACCTAAGACCTCTAACCCTAAATTCTTTTGATGATTCCAAACATATTATATGTTCAAATTTCCTTTATAAAGTAATTTCTAAAATCCTTACCAATAGGTTAAAAAAAGTCTTGGATTCACTTATTTTTGATAATCAAACTGCCTTTATGCAGGTTGAATGATTGATGACAATGTCTCAATTGTTTAAGATTTAATAAAGGGTTATCAGAGAAACAACTCCTCCATTAACTATGTCATCAAAGTATACTTCATGAAGGCTTTTCATTGTGTTGAATAGGGTTTTGTTCTACAAACCTTAAAGACTATGAGTTTTCCTAAGCTTTTTGTTGAATAGATTGAGGCCTATACCACTTATATTTCCTTCTCAATTTTGGTTAATGGTGTACCCACAGGCTTAATTAAGAGTGCTAAAGGCCTAAAACAAGGGGATCATTTATCTCCTTATCTCCTTAATCTATGTATAGAGGTACTAACCCAAATGTTTATCCACAAAGTGGGGAATAACAAACACTTTGACTTCCAGAATGCCAAAGGGTGAGGCTTATTAACCTATATTTTACATATGATTCGCTACTCTTCTTTAAGGCTCACTATGAGTTCGTTAAACTACTTATCTCTACACTGCTTACTTTTAAAGATCTTTCAAGTTTGGAAATAAACTTTAATAAGAGACATTTCATTTTTACATCTAATGCTAATAGGGTAAAGGGTAGCATATCCCTAATCACGGGTATGAGCAAAAAGTCGATACCATTGTCTTACTTAAGACTCCCTATCACTATTAGAAGGATACAGTTTCTGAATACTATCATTTAGTAGAGAAGATTCAGAGAATACTAAATATATGGGATAATAAGATTCTTTCCTTATGAGGGAGATTGCAACTCATAAAGTCGGTTTTGAATTCCCTACATATCTACTATTCTTTTAACATGCTAGGAGTCATCAAGGCTGTTGAGAAATTATTTAGAAGATTCTTATGGTGGAACCTATGTAAAGGTAATCATTATGCCAAAGTTGAGTGGACACAAGTTTGTAAGAGAAAGGAGGAGGATGGTTTGAGGCTAACCTTTATTGGAACCATTAATATAATTATGTTGATCAAATTACTTTGGAATATCCTATTGGAGAAGGAGTCACTATAGATTAGATGGCTACACAATTACATCCTTAAGGGGAATCGTATAAGGGTCATCTAAATTAAAACTTCCTTTTTTTTGATCTCTGACTCAACTACTAAAGTTAAGGGTCATATTAAAACCTACTATGCTTTGCAAGGTTGGAAATGGAGAAAAAGCCTCCCTATGATTTGAAAATTGGGTAGGCAAAGGCCCGTATAAGAATACCTCAAGCTCTGCGATGTTATAATACATTTCTTGTTCACTCTAATGCTAACTATATCTTAACAGGAGGACAATGAAGTTATTTCACTATAGAGCTATAATATCTCATTCCCAATTATCTATCTGATCTTGAAAGAAAGGACACATATTAATGTCTTAATCAACCTCTTAGTAACTTCATTATCTCAAGATTTAAGGACTGGATGGATCATAATATTCTAAAGGTACTAACTCTATATGGGCTCTCTATGGAAGAGAGGAAGAGTCTAGGGACCATCTTTTATTCCTACATGACTATCCTCAAGCTATATGGAACAAAATTCAAGACTATTGCTTGGTGTCAAACATGGGGAATAAGTTCATAGTTGTTCTTAATTGGCTCCTGAAACTGAAAAGCACTCCTAACTCTAGTAAAGTGATATATGTCATCTCTTTCGCCTCATTTAATAAGGAGATATGGTGAGAGATAAATCTCAAAAGATTTCAAAGCAAGGTTTGCACTAGAGATGAAACTATACTCTGTTTATTTTTTGGAATTAGGGAGAAACTCCTATGTACCTAAAGAATAGATAGAATCATTTAAAGATGTAGCATGCAAGTAGAAGACGATTAAGATAATGGCCTAGTTGGCCTCATATAATGTAAAGTAACCCTGTGATGATGCAACCAGAGAACCATGCACGAGAGTAGAGATTGTGTGGGACTACCTCCTTGTTATAATTACTCAATCAACCAATAATTGGATGATGAGACCCAGGAAAAGTGACCAATAAAAAATAAATAGAAGAAAGAATCTTTATTAACGATATTTAGAGTTATCATGGAGGGGTTGTTGTTATCTCTGTAATATCTGAAGGATCATGCTAATCCTTATTTGAGTAACTTCTAGAGTCCTTGTACAATTTTTGTATGTAGCTATCCCTCAATTCCTTGGAATTGCTTAGCCTAGTAACAAGAAAATGTTGATTAAAGAACTAGAAAACCAGATCATTCAAGTGGAAATGATCTTTCTTACCTAAAGAACATCAAATTAAAGCATGGAGATGATAATGAAGCAAAGATCCTCTCATAGAGGACTAAGGGATTCAAATCCTTAATTTGGTTATTTTCTGGAGGTTTTGCAAGCCTACAAATTGTTTTTTACTATTTATGAAGCGATGATTTAAGGGTTGCTTGATTGGTGGGTATGAAAAAAAGGGAATGGGTATGAAATGAAAGATTAAGTTTGGTAAGGGGGTATCATTATAGAGTCATTATTTTCATTATCCATTTTTGGGTAATACCCCATTCCCCTCCTAATATAGAGGAATGGGTATCATTGTTATGTAAGGGTGTGGTTGTTGTAATTAATTAAAATATAACTAATTAAAATATAATTATTAATTAATTAAAATATTGTAATTAATTTAACTACAATATA
>JAOSBK010000205.1:12868394-12882879 GCA_027568895.1 Erythroxylum shatona | reverse complement strand
GATTCTATTTGTATTCGATTCGTTTTGATTCGATACCTTCGTATTTGTTTCGCGTTTGCTTCCGCATGTTGTGATTCAATTTATTTCGCTTTATGATTGGTTTTGCTTTCGGGTTGTAAATGTCACTCTTCGCTTTCGCTTATGATTTTGCTTCCGCTTTATGATTTCCGTTTTCGTTTTTCGGTTGGGATACGGTTCCCGGATCAGGTCCCAACAGCAACGACCGTCGAGAGCTTTGCGGGCCTATACACCAGAGATCTGTATTGGAATTATGCCCATAACTCAAATGTTATGTAATAGATTGACTACTTTAGTTTTGTGATTATTAATTTTGATTAATAAAGTGACAAATGATTTTATTATCATATTATGTTTATTTTTTATTATAATATGATAAGTCCTTGATTAAATTTATACACTTGTCATCATAATGAAGATTATGATAATAAGAGACAAGTCTTTAGGATTTAATCTAAAAATGTTCTTGATCATAGGATCGTCAAATAAGGACTTTAATGATCTGGTTAGATCAATATATATGTAATAGTATATATTAGATAGATACTAGTAGATCTCATTTACTAAGTTATATATATAGATGATGCATATGGAGATATGATTATTGAACCGACCAAACTGAGAATTCCCAATGGTTAATATTGTATATAAACTGTCAAGTGAGATATTCTCATAAGGATTTAAATGTATATTTTGCCTTTGACCTGAGATCATCATAGTAATCAATAGGTCACTAATTATGTTTTGATGTCGGATACCTAGTGTATAAAAATGCTAGTTGAATGATCATTGGATATAATTAGGTACCTATCTGATTAGTGGTGAGTCAAGATGGGATCCATTGACTCTAGACAATGAGTTTAAACTCTATGTTGTCATTGATCTTAATGATTATTTCAAGACCTTGGCCAGGGTGATTGAATGAGTGAGGAAAAGGAGTTTTCTAAGGGAGTGCTTGTTTGGGGGTATGGGAAATGGGGTATGGGTATGGATGAAAATTGATGTTTGGTATGAACCTATCATTGAAGACTGAAGAGTTTCATTCCTTGGTTTTGGGTAATCCTCCATTCCTCTCATAATCTAGAGGAATAGGAGGAATGAGAGTAATTAATTAATTAAACTATAATTAAATAAAATATTGTAATTAATTAATTAAAATATAATTATTCATTAATTAAAATATTGTAATTAATTAATTACAATATAATTAATTAAAATATTATTATTATTTATTTCTTAAAATATAATTAATTAATTAATTAAAATATTGTAACTAATTAATTACAATATAATTAATTAAAATATTATTATTATTTATTTGTTAAAATATAATTAATTACAATATAATTAATTAATTAATTAATTACTTAATTAATTAAAATATAATATAATACAATAAATTAATGAATTATAATAAAATTTTATTTCTTAGTATTTTTACAAACTAACTACTATTAATGGTAATGGTAATCATTCATTCCACTTAACCAACCATCATAATTATAATGATAATATCCATTTTTATTCCTTACTATATTCATTCTCATTCTTATTATCATTTTCCTGTACGAAGCAACCGTACCCTTAGTGGTATGTGGGACTTATAAAGGGCATTTAAGGAAAGTTGGTTAAGGATGATGATGGTATAAGGAGAGTTGATTTTTTAACCTTCCGAATTTATGTATGTAAACAATACATATGTATTTCCACCTCTTTCATTAATTAAATCCTTTAATCTGTTTAAAAAAGAAATAGAACGTTGAAATCCCAAATGAAATCTCATAAAATTTGTAAATTGAAAATATATAGATTGAAGAGGGTATTAAATTTTTATTTATCTAATTAACTCAACTTATTCTGAACCTTGCTCACTATCTAAAAATTTGATGTAATCTTTAAAAATTGAAAGGAAATTAAGCACATGATAAGTAATTAATTACTATACTTGATTCAGATATATGAACTTACAGAGTGCTTTTAATTGAGAGGAAGGATGAAAGATATAATTACAAACATGATGCTAAATTGAAATATTACTCTAATTTATGCTAGTTAGCAAGTGATTTTGAATTTGCACATGGGAAAGTGTGGTCTATAATAATTTCATGCAGCTGAAGTTGAACTCTAAAAGAACATATTTCGTTAGATTTTTGGAAACAAGAGCAGAAGTTGGCTTCTAATTGTTAATAAAGTTCATAGTTAAGCAAAAGGAAAAGAGGGAGATTCTGAATAACTTATTAAAAAACACGAACAGCGAACAATATGTAAAGCAGTAGTACATGTCAAAAAATACATTTAATTAAAAGTTTGTTGAAAGTGGATGGATGTTGTTTCATCATATATATGTATGTTTCATGGTGATGAAAACCTCTGTATGAATTTGTTTGTCTGAGAGAGAGAGATAGTCTTGAAGAGGATAGGGACCTCCCTAGAGGGGACTATTGTAAGATACTGCAAATCTTCATGGGGATCTCAGCCAACCCACAAGATCACGTGGTCCTAAAATACCAAAACGACAGCACCATCCACCGTCAAAATCTATGTTTAAGTTGGTTTTCCACTCATGCACTGTAATTATATGTATATATCCTTTGTTTCTAGTAGAGACCACGGAAGAACTCACTTCCCTTGTATTAGTTTGTCTGTTCCTTTGTTGATCATCATATTATAACTAAGCACGTTTATATAGTTAGTTTTTGGAGAAAAGGACGAGATGTTAGTTCAATCTCATAGGAAATTTGGAACAACCCTTTATTTATAAGGTTGAAATGAAGCGTTTTGTCCTTTTTTATCTTCCATAATCTGTTAGTTTCCACTGGAAATTCTGGTAGATCATGGATGGGCCACAAATATAAGAGACAATCCCATTCTCTTCTAGCTTCACAACTTGATGTACTTGTCATTTGATTCCCCATATTTCGATGGAACTTACAATTATTCATATCACTGACACCAACTAACCAATATTTCTGAAAACGATGGATCGTAATCTTCATAAAAATTTTAAAAATCAACTGCACTGATGTGTGTCCTACAAAGGTTCTTTTGTGATCGTGTAATTCATTTTTTCAAAAGATGTATTGTTATATCACTTTATAATACTGACATGTACTCATTGAAGTTGCTCAGTTATGTCACCCCACGGTTAAGAGCATGAGATATCAGGAGATTAACATTTCTTACTATTAGACTACTAATAACTTAATTATAAGGTGGACAATTGATCACCAAATTTGAATTGCACGAGGCCAGCTTAAGGTGGGATTTTAGGTTGATGAATATCTGTAGATGCCTGTGGGCAGAGGGTGTTGGAAACCTGCCTAATTGGCAAAAGAAATTAAAGGTGACAAAGGTTTGACAAAACTAACCAACTTGCCTAAATCTCTCTAAGCTGTCTGTACAATAGGGTTCACAACAATCACACATATTTCCGCTGAACATGAACGAGGATTCTACATCCAACTGGAGTCATGAACTCAGACTACGTTAATTGATGAACATGAACTCAGACTACATTAATTGATGAACAGTATTTTCTTTTTCTAGACCTAAACCGCTTCAAAACCAGAGAAATTGAAACAATTTCGACCGTATGGTTTTCCATTTTTGTATGTCATTTTCTTGTTTTACAAACTTACAATTCCTTACTAGTAACTTTAGGTAGTTAGATTCTAGATATAAGAGAAAGTAGATTAAAAAAGATATGTCAGAGTTAGCCCTCATTGAGGCAGTTGTTAGAAGTAGAAAAGTCTAGTGTAATAAAATAAGAGTAAATGACACATGTATTACATAGGAAGTTTAACCGAATGCCGGGGAAAGATTCCCGCGATGGTCGCCTAAACCGTAGGATAGTCATTATCCTCAAGGCCACTCCGTGAAGACCCCTAGTGTATTTAGCGACAAAAAGAGCCGGTCTTTACGGGATATAAAGTCCTGACAAATATTTTTTTGTGCTAGTTTTGTACCTTTTTCTTTATTTCTTCTGAATTCTGCATCATTATTTTGCATGTCACATCTGCATATGAATTTACCGGAAACAACTTCTCTACTATGTAGGGATAAGGTTGCGTACTGTATAATCTTCCCAGACTTCATTTCACTACAAAATTTTAGGCTAGATGCGATGACGATAATGATGATGATGAGATATAAGAGAAGATGGATCAAATTTTATATTGTTACATCTAAATAGATTATGGTTAAACTGTTGTAGCAATTACAACTAATTCGAGTCGAAAATAATCATAAAATATCTTAAAATTATTGTGCTACTATAATTTAAGTCGATGTAGCAAGAAATACAGATTTTTGTTCATCCATTTACAGTGAGAAAGTGAAAGAGTACAAGACCAGGAAACAATTCAGTACAGCACATGTCAAAATCGTTGTGTAAACCATAGGCTTGGAGAAATTGCTAGCCATCTCTACTTGCTTTAGCTAGGTTCTTTGTCACCCACAGAATCAAATCAATCATAATTTTGCCCAAGTACAAGATCAAAGTTTGGGTCCCAGACGGCCAGACCACGAGCTTAAGATCATTTCTGCTAGATTCCTTTCGAAAGTACTTTCTATTGATACTCTTGGCATACCACTTTTCCCTCTTGCATGCTAGTTCACTCTCTAAATCCTTAGAGTCCCACGTGTACAAGTACCTGGCTTCTGTTTTCTAGTGAACCTTATGGCCCGTAGGCATGCCAGAAGATTTACCCCCACTGAGTTATCGCATTTTGTCTTTGTTCCTTAGTGAGTTCGTCGTGCGTTATAACTTATACAGGTGATGTACCAATGTCAGTGCTCCTGGAATTATTGAGCTAGCTAGTCCTGAAAAACAAGGGACTCTTCTGATGCATGGAAATTCGGATATTATTAACTAGTTGCAAAGTTTCTGCTTAAATTATTCCCTAGTTAGGTGCACATATGTGAAAGAGGGTCCTTGGTTCGATTTGGAAAGCAGTACCGACAAGAATTTGCTTGTGTTATCTTAAATACGAGTTACCTAACAAGTTAGCACTCAAAAATCACTTTGTATTTGATCAAGTTTTTGCAAAATTTTCTAGTATGGAAAAAAAGAGACTGCAATCCAGCTAATCCGATCTTTATTGTCAATCAAATGAAGTTTCAACGATTAAAGTTATAGCACACCCTTATTTATTTAGATCTGCAGTTTCAAGAGAGTGTAGATTTGTATCTGCAGAGAGATTTAGAAGAAGAGCTCATTTATCAAAATGTAAGACTTATCTTGGGTAATCTTTGTTCTTTGTCATGTTCTAATCTTTGTTCATAAACCACCGACAATCAGACATCAATTGTGGAGTTTTACACACACGTGCACCACGACTAAACAAACCAATTCCGCCATTTTTCAGCACTTTACAAGCAAAATACATTTTAAATAAGAAAAATAGGTTGATATTCTATGCCTTGACATAATGACACTACAAGTTAAGTGCACAGGATACACAAACATCGGCCACAAGCAAAGGAAATGCAATGATTGGTACTATGAAATTAGAGCATGCACCTGGAACATAGTGATGGATGTGGGACAACTGTGTGCCCCTTAAATGCAACGATGGTGTGGCATTTTCAGATGTGAACACGAACTGATCCATAAAAAAGACGCCATTTGAAAACGGGAGAAGGTTAAAAAAACCAGTCGGAAAGTAATGTATGTGTGAATGGAATTAAATGACTAGTTCGGCTACTCTGGACCAGGCTAGCTTTTTTATCCATAGATGCTCATAATGATGATGATTAGGTTAGCTAATCATCATTGATGATGGAGATAAGTAGCATGACAGTAATAGAAAAGGTCCGGAATTTGTTGGCCACAAGAGCTCTGGATTGAATCAAATATGTTGACTTGTGTACTCTCAGAGGGGCTTTGCCATGATAACATTTCAGTATATATACAAGGGAATGCCAATTGGAATCCCACTGTCTTGCCATGATTTACCATTAAAAAGAAAAGAAAGAAGGAGTGTGAATATGTACTCCCGAGTATATATATATATGTTCTTTTTGCCTAATTTTTTATCCTAGGCCTAGAGCTTGGGAGTATATATATATATATATATATATATATATCAAGCTGTCTAATGATAATTTAATTATAGGCCATCAGCATCAAGCATGTCTTGTTTCGTTTAAATCTGCCTACTGCTACAGGGGGCTTGTTGCTGAAAACACAGACGGTAAATTTAGGTGTGCTATAGAGCAATACGTTATTCTTCGTGCTTTCAAATGGCGGCTTCTTTCTTATGGTTCCAAAATAAAGAAAATGTTTAGTGTACAAAAACCGACCCTGTCAAATGGGTTTTATGACTTTCAAAGAGAACGGCCTCTTACCACCTCTCTTGTGTAAATTGTTGGAAAAAGCGAAGGAGGTAGGCGCCGTCAGGAAATAATGCATCTTCAATTTTAGGCCCAGTCTCGGGGTTTTTAACTCCTTAAAAACAATGCAGCCTAGCTTTTCAATGCGTCGCAAGCTTACTGACCATAATTAACGCCTTTTGATATTATTTGTTTGGGTTTGGGACCATTACCTGGAGCAGGCTTACATGGGAGGGCTCTATCCAGTTCTGTTTTCGCCATTAAGAGCATATGTTTTTCTGAAGATGAAGAGCATATATTTTTCTTACTCAATTCGTCCTAGTTGCATCAGTTGCTATACTCTTCGTGCTCTCAACTTATCTCAACCATTAAGATTTCTCCACAACCATTTGAATCCAGCCAAATAGTTCGTATTTACATAATAAGCAACCACTCTCACCAGCCATCATCCCACTACTCGCACTCCAAATGATCAATATAAACTTTTTGTTTGACAATCATGATGAAAAACATGATTCTCATAGAAATTTCAATAAAATGATATGAAAGTAGTGGCTAATACTGCCGTGAAAATGCTGTCGTGATGACTCGTGAGGGCGAGATCAGGAGGCGAGAATTTCTGTTAATTGGCACTACGAAGAAAATAGTACCACCTAAATTATGGAGAGAACGTTGTTCGCACAATGCAACAGATTAGATGTAAAATCTTGCCCCTATTGTTGACAGGCAAGGATGAAAATCTGCATCACACGACTCAGTTGCATACAATACAGGCAGAAACTGATAAAAATCAAGGTTGCTGCAACCACACTGTACATATATAAACTATGGAAAAGTGTCTTGAAAGCAAGAAGATAAATATTTTTACTTGGAAAAGACCAACTTCAGACATGCTCGCGCACCAAAAAATAAAAAAGCAGCATTTGATATCTTAAAAGCATCTAAATTCAGTATGTGTACTTTTTTTTTTTTGCCTATTAAACAAAGAAACTCTAAACGGGGGCAAAATATCTCACTAGGCCTTTTTCCCTGTTGGGCGCTTAAATATCTTGATGGTGCAATAAATTCATCAAGCTCTTTGAAAGACATAACACTTTGTACCATTTGGGCATCCCAGATCCAGAGTTAAGCAGCTGAGACCTTTTTACCGTCTTCGATGAGATAAATTGCAGTTTCTGGAACCTGTGAACAGAAAGGACTGGTTATTTGCCCAAAACATCACCTAAACATGTATGGATTTAAATGAAAAGGAAAATAATGTAAATTATAGTGGCGATAAAACTGAAAAAAGAAGTGTTCGAAGAAAAGAACATCAATAGAGGCAACACCTTGAATTTATCACAATTTGAAAACAGAAAATCTAGAGGTAAAAGAAATTCAAAGAGAAGGCTCATTTAGTTCCAGTTATAACTATTTTTTTTTCTGTTCAGACAGATTTCAATGTCAACTGACAGATTCATGTACACCAGTACAACTGGACTCATCCCAGAGAAGGTAGCTTTACATTCTCCTGGATCTAAAATTTCAACAGCTAATTTAAGGCAGGTTTTGGCCAGAGTTTTCAATAGCCTACTGAACCCAAGTTTCCAACCTTAACAAAATCTCCATGACATTGATAAAGCAAAAAAATGGACTCTTCTCAGGGAAGGTGTCTAAAGTTTCAACAGCTAATCCAAAGCAGGTTTTGGCCAAAGTTTTCAATAGCCTACTCAACTCAATTTTTCAATCTTAACAAAATCTCAATGACAATGATAAACCAAAACATGAACTATCAAGATCTTCTTCCAAAAAGGAAAGAAAAGAATGGTACTATCAACTCTGTGAAATATATTACAGAACTACATTGTTTATGAGGCTCTGTTCTGTGCAACTTTACGTGCTTCCTAGTTAGCATGGATGAATTGTGCAATTAATAACCTATGCAGGACAGAAGCACAGTGAATCAGGAGTGAGAGTTAAAAAGACAAATATGTAGGAGCCACAATAATTCCAGAATGGCTATACTTTCAAACAATAATATCATAAGTCCTTCATCAAAATTTCATCGTCTCCCTGCCTATTTCGATTTTTCTCTTTCTTTTTCTTCTTTTTTATTGGAAGAGGGTGCACATGGAAGGGGAAGGACACACAATATTAATGCTACTTTTAATTTGACATTACACTAACTGGTGTTTGGAACTACTAATCAAGCTCTTTAGCTGTTACTTCTTTTAAGGAATCAAATCAGTCAAAATAGTTTGTTTGGAGGACACTGGTACTTCTATTGTGAAATCCACAATATGAATCAAGTCATGATGAAAAGAGTCCCCATGCATATGCCCCCACCCCATTCAGAAAAAATGTTCCTGTCTTCTCTTCTTTTTCAGCTCACCAAATAAGTATACCCCAGTGATACATCTCTTCTCAAGAAACATAGCATGAAATTGAATAAAGAGAAAAGTAAACCACAGGATGATAATCGGTAAAGCTAATACAGATAAATATGCATCAAGAAGCAGAACAACTAATCTTCGAGAATCAAAAATTAGAAAGCATCTTTCCTAAATGCTCAATGCCAGCCACTATAATGATTTTAAGTTTCTCAGCCGCAAAGCATAACGAATTGCCAAGATTTTGAAAAGTTATGGCACGTGTACATGAAAATAGCATATATCTAACTCACATGCGAGTTGACACCATTAGAAACACAATTTCATACTAGAAAATAAGAGAATCCGTAAAGAGTCTCAGAACACAAAAGATAATATGCCAAATAGAAAAAAATGGAGAAGTGCGTTACATCAGGCCAGGTCTCTGTGATGAAGTCCACAATATCATAAGCTATGTCTCCTTGAACATCAATCTGCTCCTTTTCAGTTGGACCCTGAAACCAACCGTACAGAAAATAAGACAACAAAGGGAAACAATTCACAATGGCATGGACATATGCTGCCAAGAAAAATAACAAACCTTAACCACAGAGGCTCCAGTAGCAAACTTCTTCCCAAGTTTCTTTGAAGCATCAGTAAGTTTAACACCTGAATTACCACTCATATAATTGGGATAAGGACTTTAGAAAAGAGTGGAAAAAGTAAATTAAAATACTCACCAAAATGATCTAGCCCTTTAATAGTGGTAATGCATTTACGCTTGTTACGTGTGACCTTCTCAATAACTACTTCTGGCTTCTCCTATAAAAGTCCGAAACGCCTAGATTATTACCATGCTATAGAATCTGAACAGTGAAAAAAGCAAAAAAGTGAAGCAATTGATTTGCAACAAAATTAAACTGAATTTTCTCACTTTCTTCTTGATCTTGCCACCAGGAAGACGTTTTACTTCTTCTTGTGGAGCAGGAGTACTTCCTGCAAAACGGGCTCTATCAATCTAACATTACAATTGCTTGCTTAATGAATACAAAATCCTTTCATATCATAATATCGGCTTTACAATGGTTAACCAAAAACAAATATATACACATTAATGATATATGTATAAAATATATAAATAAGAAAGCAACGGAGTTCACCGGAAGGAGTAGCAGTATCACCGGCCGCTGAAGAGATAGCGGTGGATTGCAACTGGTCGGCCACTTTATCTGCTTCGTTGGAGCTTGACTCTGTATTAAGGAAGAAAGGAAAAAATGAATAATTAAATAACCAAAAGAAAATTGAAGTAACAATAAAGACATAGGCATACGGACCGTTGATGAGATCGGGATATAGGTCAGGGGCGTTTTGGATCAACCAGGGCTTGCATTTCTTAAAATCTGGACCGAATTCACAGTACTCGGCAGGTAAACTGCACACTTGACAGTATAATACGCGAACGGGTTGGGGTTTCTCCGCCATTAGACCTCACAGTCTGTACAACACAACGCGTTCTCACAACGCGAGAAGAAGCTTAACTCTTTTTATTTTAGTTACCGATATTTGGAACTAGACCAAAGCCCGACGTTTCAAGTCCTAAAAAGTCAGGCAAAAGTTCCAATTTGCCCCTAACATTTGTTAGAAAATGTAAAAATTCTAAGATATCATTATTTCTTTACCATTTTAATTCTTAACTTTTTTAAAATGTAGCAATTTACCTCAAAAATTCTCAATCTATCAAATAAAAAATTGGGCCACCTAGACATGCCAAATAAGATCAATTGTCAACACGTGTATAAATATTAATTTTTAATTTTAATTTTATTTATTTATTTCCAAAAAACTCAAAATTTTAAAATCCTAAAACTTAGTAGGCGTTTGGTTTGAGCACGAGATTGGCTATGGATATGGGTATAATAGTAGAAGGGGATGGGGATGGGTATGAAAAATAAAAAATGATGTTTAGTTTGTAACTTGGATTTCTATATTAATATCAATAATGTTGTTTGGTTTGTTGCATTAATAGGAATGTAAGATAATATAATACCATTTTTACCTTCAATAAAAATGAAAATAATTCTTCTCTTTATCCAAAGGTTAAGGCATTATCAAAACAAAAAAGGTATGATTTTTATGAAAAAACAGATGTTGGATAAAGATGAAGGGCTTGTGTCTTTATATGAAGGTTAAAAACTGTAAAAAGAGTTTATATTTTGTTGTTCTTGAAAGCAATTAAGAGTTTTACAAAACAAATAAACAAACACCAACGTAGAAGATGATTCGCTATGTGTTTTTTCTTTTTTTTAGAGTTAAAACCATATACGAAAAATCAAATTAAATCACAAAACAATAATTATAAGGGAAAAAAAGGAGCAGATTGGTTTTATGATTCTCGTTCAATCTATAACCATATGCACTTTCACATCATCAAACCATATAGCAAATTGATTATTCTCTTGATTAAATCATAAAATGAGAATATATAAGAAAAAAAGGAGCAAAAGCCCCATTTACAATAAGATGAAACCAGGTTCTATCTAGTTCATTTAACTTCAAATTAAAACGAGGGATTTCAAAAAATATATCTGGAGGCGCAAAACAAAAAATTCCTTCGTTGATGAGACGTGATAAGGCAGGATGTGAGATCGTAAGGAATTGAGAGGCGATAAGGAAGTAAAGAGGATGGTATGGTAAAGGATAGGGATAAAAGAGTAAAAAATAAACGTGATAAAAACTTAGATTGGAATGAAAACTCGATACCCATCCCTTTGGTGGGTTTAGTAGATTTCCAAATTTAATAGGATAAATCCATTTCCTTAGAATTGAAAACCCCAAAGCAAACACTATTTTTTACAATTATTCCATTCCTTCGTTCCTAAACCCTCAAACCAAACACCCCCTTAATCTATTTGGTTATCACTATTATTTAGGATACTTTCATTTTTTAGGGCTAAAGTGTTTATTTTCTTACTATACATATCATATTTTATCTTTTAATCCTTCATATAATCCTTAACATTGAATCTTTGATGGCCAATTACAAATCTATGATTAACAATAAAGAGAAAAGTTTAACCAACAAATAACCAAAAAGTATATTAATAATTAGATATCTTTTACAAGTTACATTTGTAACTCTAACTAAAGTTTCTAACCATTAAACATAATAAAAGAAAACATAAGCAAATCAATCTCAACATAAGGGATGCAATAAAAGGAAACAATTGGAGAAGTTCTTACAAACTTCTCTAATCATGCTCCCAATTTGCTTTTAATGCTAAGAAAGATTAAAACTATAAATACAAAAATAAGGTGGTTGTCAAACAGCTTCCAAAATTCTCTTAGTTTAAACTTAATAAGAGTATATATAGTTAAAATTACAAAAATAAAATCCTAGAGTGCCTAAACTTAAGAATTAATATTTCTTAATAATTTGTACGAGAATAGTTAGACCAAGATCCACACCGGTATTGATTTTGTTTTAGAACTTTTGTTTATTATAAGTTAGCGTATAACTCGTACCTAATACTAAGTTGTAATTAATATTAATTTTGTTCTGTTATTTTCTTTGTAAAAGCATGATGAATCTGGTTGTCGACCTCGTCTTCTACTACGACAACAATCTTGTTCTACTTCTCAACCTCTCTAAACTTTGTAAAAGAAAATTTTCTGTTTCCTTGACAAGTTTGGCTCCTATTATACCCTTTTCTACCAACTTCTTATCTTTTCAATATATTCTAACTAAATTTAACTTTCAATATCGTCTACAAAGTCGCTTTCCATTTTCTTATCTTCCAAATTACTATAAAATCTCATCAATTACACAATGTTAGAGAAAGTTACACTTAAATTTGTATTTTCTCTTCAAACACATTTCTTATTAAATAATGAACCAAATATAGTAAAATACCATAAAATTTATATTAAACACGATATAAAGTACGACTCCTGTTATATATATATCTCTCTCTCTATCTTTTTCTCTTTAGTTCCCTTCCTCTCTCCCTCTCTCTCTCTCTCTCTCTCACACACACACACACACTCTTCTTTTCATGTGAGTCATTTAGAAATAATTTCTCTACTAGTTAGGTATAAGACTTTGTACTATTGGACCTCCCTAGACCTCGCGTATTAGTGGGATTTATACTGGGTGTTGTTATTGTTGTTGTTTATAAAGATGTCAAATATTAAGTAATATAACATCAAATAATATGAAAAATATAAACCTATCAAATTTCTTCGCACTTAATTTATTGCTTATACTCATACAATCAACAACAATTAAACTCTAACTTAGACTCAACTAAAATAAGAAATAGTTCTATTAACGTCAGTGTATTGTAACATTTGACATATGTCATAAGTTTTGAGATCCTAAATATCACTAGTAAAAGGGTTATAATCTTTTAATAGTTTACTTAAATGTTACCTATAAATATTTGTTGTTCGTGGGTGGTTACCTAGCAGTTTCCCAATTCAAGTGGGTTATATATGATGATTTTATTTTTGAAACCTCACGTTTGCTGCCAACTATCTCTACTTGTTGTTTTGATGGGAAGACAATAGGGAGTATAAAATGTGGGATATAGTATTGGGTCCCTAAACTGGGGATTATTCTACACACACCATCTGATTGCATATGCTAAAGCTTAGAAGAGCCCTCATACCTATTCAAATCTCAACATCAATGGCAGGAGGTATAAGATTAAAATTCAACATTTCCATTTGTTATTGTAATGGACATGTATATAGTTTATTCTCATGTCTAACAGTTGGTATTAGAGTAAATTTACCTCTATGTTAACATAGTTGAATTTATGTGATTATATGCACGGATGGACGACTTTTTTGTTGCAAATATTGATGTTGTTAGAGTCAATATATTGTGAAATTATTCTTGCATATCTAAAGGAAATTCAATTTTATTTAAAATGGCTTTTGAATAATAAAAAATGGAGTTTTAAAAGCTAAGATATAGTTGATTTCGTAAAATGGGTCAAATTCAAGTTGAGTTGATCCGGATAAAGGTTGAAGATGTTTCACAGTGCACATTTTTCAGTCCTTTTTGGGTGCTCGTTTACTATAACAATTGACCATTTTTGTTCATTTCTATTAATTCAAAGATAAAGTTTTAATGGGATGACCATCAAAATTTGTGCTTGCTTTGTTATGTGATTTCTGGAATTCAACACTATTTTGTGGGGCCTAGCATGATTTTTGGAACTTAACACTATTTCGTGAGGCCCATCATTGAAAGTTTTAGTTCTATACTTGTCAATGTTATCAATACCATACCGGATTTGGTATCAGATTGGATTATTGTACAGTACTGTATCGGTATCGATTAATACCGAATACCGTTGCGGGAAATTTTTAAATTTATAAAATAATCCCTAAATTTTTTAAAAATTACAAAATAGTTCATTGCCATATTGTACAGTTGTAGTTTATTTAATTTAGCTTTTTTTATATCTTATCCATTTTAATTTATATATATCTTTATTATATTCTAATTATTTCTATATATACTAATTATCTATATATAATAATTATCCAAATATAATAATTTATTGTAAAATAATGAAAATAATTCAATTTTTGTATTTTATCAAAATTTTGAATTGTTTTTTTAGAATTGTTATTTTTTCACGTTCTATTTCATTTTATATTTAATTAGACATGATCATAATTTTAATTTAATATATAAAATTAATTTAATAATTATTAATAAATATAATTAAATTTAAAATATATTTTAAAAATATATAAATTTCAAATAAATTTTG
>JAOSBK010000205.1:12842807-12854733 GCA_027568895.1 Erythroxylum shatona | reverse complement strand
TTCACTAAAATTGATCTTAGAATTCTTAAACCCATACATTTCTTAAGCTATATGAACCAAAACCCTTTCAAAAATCCCAAAATCAAAATCCAACTTACCTTGAATCTTCTCCAAATGCAAAGTTTGTTGGCTCTTATGGAAGCTCTCATCCTCCTCTTCCTTTTTCCTTCTTGAATAAACTTCAAAATCTCTCTTGAAAACTAAGAAATGATGAACCCTAGTTTCTCTTTCTTCTTTTTCTCCTCTTCTCCACGATCTCTCTCTCATTTCCCTATTCTCTTTGTTTCCTCTCTCCCATTTTCGTTCTTGGTTCTTCCTTAAGAACAAGCCCACACTTCTATTTACAATTTTTCCATTAATGAGTGTACAAAGACCCTTATGCCCTTCCTTATATTCCTTGTAACTTAAATGCTTAAGTGACTTGCCAACTTTGCCCCCTATGCAATCTTGCCACTTTAATTCAATATAACCCATGTCATATAATCTTACTCACATTAACATGCTAATTAACTCCATAAAATAACATAGTTAATCTTTCAATACCTCAAAATTCATTTAAGTCATTGTCTAACTTTTTCCAAAAATCAAGATCTTTTCTGATTAGATAATTGAAGGAATTTGATAACACTTGCTTCTAGAAAAATGTTCTCCATTGTCTCAATTTTCTAATGACATCAAAATCATTCAATTTGGTTCCATAATCTAAAAGTTATACCTCAGACATTTCCAAACTACTCTTATACTGAAACAATATTCTGTGCTCAATTTTCATAAAAATTGAAATTCTTAGAGACCAAATTAGAACTCGATTTCATCAGACAATTTGTAACCCTATTCCAATTGTTTATTAGGATAGTTAAGTTCTCTCATGTTCTATATTGTGTTGTTCATGAGGAGAGTTTTGGTTTGGTTTTCCTCTTAGATCTCCTGTTTCTCGACCCTATTACATGCCATTGATAAAGTTTTTTCTTAGTACATTCTGTTTCACTATTGGGCTAAAAAACCCCTCCATTATTAGTAGGTGAAGTGTTTTCTTCTCCATCACCTTGTTTTGGTATATCAGTCAAACATTGAATATTCTATATTTCTTCATTCCCACATATATTATAGAGTATTGGTGTGTTTATGAGAGAAGTAACTTTCAGCTACTAACTATCCCAGGGACTTGGTAAGTTTATGTTAGATGAAACTGCTAATTGATCATTCACATCTAGATTTTTGCAAACCTTGACTAATATCTCAATAGTTACATGTAGACTCTAATCATCATTTTTTGCTTTTGGTATGTCTCCTTGTTGTGTACTAGTGACTTTATTGGTTTCTCTAGGTTGATTAACATACTGGTTTTAAGCTCCACAGTTTAGAACTCCATTAGCTATTAAGGAAGTTTATGTATTTTGTGAGTTGACTATGCATTTTCATTCTTCCTCACTTTTTCCCTTAAGGATCTAGACCTTACCTTTGTCTTTCATGTGAGGCTTCCACATTTTATCTTCAATTGAATTTCCACCATTGCTATACCTTATTATTCAAGTGTTTTCAGGCATACTTTTCTTGTATTCGACTTCAACAAATAACCTAGTATAACCCTCTCTCTCGATGTTTGCAGTGTTCTCTTCCATGGTGAAGGGATTACTAATGTAGCTGGCCAAATAACTTAATTCTTCCAACGACCAATACTCAAGAGGAACTTTATGCATGTTAATCCATATTGGTAAAGGTTTAATCTCAGCTTTATCTAGCTTGAAACCCATTTTCCATTTTTTTAAAAATAAAGGTTTAACTTGTATGTGCCAAGGACTAAGTCCATCACCTTAGTTGCCATTTCAACTGAAGAAAACCAAAAGATGAACAAGTTGTCTTTTGTGATGAGAGTGGTTTAGAGTCTCTATTTTTTCTAGTTTAATTCTGCCCAGTGATGGACACTCGGGTATGCCATCCTTTTGTCCAAGAATTATTCCATGAGACATAACTACCATTTGATTGCTCCTAACTACGACACAGCTTCTGGCTTAGAGATAGTTCCCTTTGCAACACTAAGTACAAACTGTAAGCTTCCAAAAGATTCTGGATCTCCTATAACCCGACTCCAAGTTGGCTTTTCTACCTTCTACTATAGAATGTGAGGAAGGGAGGATGCAAGGTTAGAAGATAGAGGAGGAAAGTCCTCAATTGCCGCTAGAGGAGATAGAGATGATGTTGAAGTCCTAGGTGTCATTTTATCATTAACGATAAACTGTCATATTCGGGTACTAAAGGGAATGGGCGGGCTACCAAATAAGGCAAAAAAACTCAGTTTAAATTAGATAGAAAGAAATAGTTCAAGAGGAGAGCAAATGCAGGAGAAGAAGAAGGTTAACAAAGGAAATAAGAGGGCCAAAATATGGAAACAATCATAGAGTGCAAGCTTCATGGTTTGGTTCAGGTGGAGGAGTAGAGAGAAGGAGGAGAAAAGCTATAAAAGGAAGCAAACAAATCCTATGGTTAGAAGGGCACCAGAACCCTAAAACTTACTATACAAAGACATGTTTGAAGGTAAAACAGAAGAGTAGATGTGTAGAAACCTTTAGAGACTTTGAGAGGCTACTCAAAGGGCGATTTTGATCCAGAGAAGTGGAAAACATGAAGAATCATTGAAAGATCCAATAGTTAATAAAACAATTACATAATAAAAGATTAATTAGTTAAGGGTTTTTAGGGGGATTCATAACCTAGATATTAATTTTTAATATCGACAAGTTTCTAAGTGATTCTTTATTTATTTGTTAAACATTGCTACCTATTTTATTTTATTTATTTAAGTTTCACTTTTTAATTAAATATCAAAATCAAATTCGTAAACTAGATAATAGGACAATAGTAATTACTAATAATCTTCGTCTTTGTAGGATTGACCTGTACTTGCTGGTATTAGTTATAGTTACTTCGTGCACGTGCGATTAAATTCATAATTGACAAATATAGAAAAATTCAATCAAATTTTTAGCGTTGTTGTTGGGGAACTTAATATTAGGAAAACCTTAGTTTTATTGATCTAGTCATTACTTTGTTTTCTTTTATTCTACTTTACTTTTGTTTTATTTTACATTATTTTATTTGTTAAATTTGTTTAGTTTATTTCTTTAATTTTAGAATTAGACTCCTGGTTAGTTTATGACCCGCAGTACCTCTGAGAGTTTACTAGACATTGATCATGAAGTAAAGAGAATAGCAAGAAGGAATCTTCGTATGATTAATTTGCGAGAGTTTGAACTAGAGTGTGGGATAGAAGGCTTGGAAGGTCACGTGGATACAAAAGAATCTTACAACATGGTGGACCAACCGTATACGATGTTTGACTACACTAGGCCAGAGCTAACTGGTGCATAATCCAGCATAGTGAGATCGAATATTCATATGAACAACTTTGAGATCAAGTTGAGTATCATCCAGATGGTGCAATAGTCAGTCAAGTCCGATGGACTCCAGGATAGAGACCCTAACATGCATATCTCTAGCTTTTAAGAGATTTATGTTACATTCAAGATCAATGAAGCAAATGATGACGACATTAGATTGCGTCTATTTCCATTCTTCCTAAGAGGAAAGTCTAAACAATAGCTGAATTTCATGCCACATTTGTCACTTACTACATGGGATTAAGTGAAAAAAAAATTACTGCAGTACTTTCCCTCTACAGACATTATAGAGTTAAGGAATGACATCTCATCATACTCCCAAACTGAGAGTGAATCAATGTACGACACATGGGAGAGATTCAAAGAGATGCTCAGACGAGGCCCTCATGATGGACTACCACTGTGGATGTAAATCCAAATCTTCTATAATGGGCAAAATTAAAGTACACGACATTCGATTGAGTCAGCGGCTAGAGGGACATTGAATAATAAAACACCTGTATCGACCCAAGAGTTGATAGAAAACATGGTCATGAACTGCTAGTGGTGCTCAACTAGAGCACATCCTAATAGGCCAGCATTAGTTTACGAGGTAGATGCGGTGGTGTACTTGATGAGCCAAGGGGATGCCTTGAGTATGAAGATAGATAGATTGACTATGGCTCTATAAGGAAGGGTGACGTAGTGTGAAGCATGTGAGATAGATCATCAAGGACAAGAATGTCAATTAGTTCAACCTAAACACATAGATTATTTGGGGAATTCTCTAAGACCCTAAAACAATCCTTATAGTAATACATACAATCTTGGATAGAGGAACCACCCCAACTTTTCATAAGGTAATCAAAGACAATAAAGAATCAATCCTCTACCTAGATTCCCAAACAAGCATCACAACTAAAGAAGTTTGGTAAGGATAAGTTGATTTTGGAATTCATTCAAGAATCAAGGACATAACATTAGCAAACATACCCATCTATATGCAATTTAGAGGTTTGAATTGTCCAACTGGCAAAGTAGTGGTGGAGAGACCAAAGGGCAATTTGCCAATTATAATTGAAACAAATCCTAAGAAAAGAATAATGACAATCACCCAAATTATTGAGAAGAAGCTCCAAGAAGAAGAGAATGAAATGACTACTAAGAGTCACTCGAAAGTTGAATGTGAATTTTACTTGAAGATAGTTAAGAAACATCGACCTGCGATTCTATACCCTATGAGAACAAAGAGAACTTTATTATAAATAGAGTTAGATAAGGTCCTTGATCCTTTAGAACAATTAAAGAATGAGTTTCCCTATGTTAAATCTCTTATGCAGAGACCAAAGAGTATAGAAATGTTAAAAGAGCCATCATTAAATAAGGAGGACTCAAAGAAGTTGGAGATGGATGTGTTGAGCTAGGAGCACACTAACAAAAAGATCAAACTACAGGAGAAACATATTGACCCAGGGAATTTCTATATCCCTTATACTATAGGTAGTTTAAAAGTAGACAAGACTTTAGTTGACTTAAGGGTTCACATTAATATGATGCCTTATACTTTGTTTGAAAAAATGGGAATAGGAGAACTTGAACCGATTAGGATATGTGTTCAAATGGTTAATATAATATTAAAATATCCTAAGGGAATTGTAGAGGATGTACCTGTTAAGGTTGATAAGTTCACACTCCCATCTAACTTTATAATTATGGACATAGAAGAGGATTTGAAAATACCTTTGGTCCTAAAGCGACCATTCCTAGCAACCACCAATAAATGTTGAAGAAGGCAAGTTAACTCTGAGAGTAGGGGATGAAGAGGTTACATTTAGACTCTCTGATGTCAAAAGCAATTATCCTGAATTTCTAAATGCTAACAAGTCATGTCAAGATGTTTTGTAGGACTCTACATATAAGGATCCACCAAAACTGTTACAAATTCAAAGGAATAAACCAAAGGAGAAGAGTGGTGAACAGCGTCAAAAGGTTGCCCACCTATAGGTCATGGAATCTCCAGTAAGGCTACAATAACACAATTTATTTAAGCTATCGTGAGCGAAAAAGGGTACATCAAGCTAACGATAGTAAAGAAATACTGCATAGGAGGCAACTAATAAGTTAATGTTAGTTTTATTTCCATTTCAATATTAGATTGTTTTCGCTTTCATGTTAGTATAGGTTTTAATTAATTGAATTTTGTTTGAAGCATTTTTTGATAAAAAATTAAGCATATTTGGGAAAAATTGTGCATAATTGTGACTTTAGACGAATGTATGTTATAAGTTATATTGATAAAGTGCAAAATTTTCATGATTGAGCATTAAATTTAAAGTTGCATACATTTACAGAGAGTTATATGCTTTTTGGGCACACTAGTGTAGTTTTACATGTTTTGATACAAACCCATGTACTAAAATGCGTAAACTAGCTAAAAGCTAAAAATCAATGAAACACTGCATGTACCAATGTACTCTCACGAGACACCTTAAAAAGCCCTAACTTGTCAATTTTTTTCATTCTTTCTTTTCCCTCTCTCTTTGTCGTGGTCACTTTTGCTTTCTCCAACCCTAATTTTTGCATTTTTCTTGCAATCTACCGATGTCCAAGTAAGTAATCTTATCAATTTCAACTATTTATGTATGTTTAATTAGGTGTTTTGGGTTATTTAACTTAATTCTACATGAAATTTCTTAAATTGAGAGTTTGGAGATTTATGCAATTTTTGTGATTTCTTATCTAATTATAGTTTGTGATTTCTTATCTAATTATAGTTTGATAGTTCATTAATTGCATTACCCAATTGATTTTACAAGTTAATTTGACAAATTGCATGAAATTTGAGTGAAAATTCTACTTAATTTGTGCAAACTTTTGATTGTTGCTCATTACACGTTTAATTGTGTTTTTTTTGTGTTTAATTAGATTAATAAGTTATTTTCAAAGTTAATTAAGCGTGGGTTTGTGTCTAATTGCATGGATTTAGTGTTTAATTGTGTCAATTTTCTTAATTGGTAAATTACGATTTTAATTTCAATTTTAAGGTTAGAATTATAATTTAACAATTAAGATAGTTTAATTGTTAATTGCACAATTTGCTGCAATTAACAATTTTAATTCTAAGATTAATTAGTTGTTAAGTTAAATTAAATTTGTTTAATTGGTTATTTCTTTATTTGTGTTAGTTTATTAATTTTTTGTTGTTTAATTTTTCATAGTTATATTGTTTTTGCAATTAATAAGTTAATGACCATAATTAAATTTAAGTGTGGGGAAGAGCATATTTTTCGTAATCTATATGCCAGTTTTCTCACACTTATTTGATATTGTAGGCAAGATGACAAGATCACAGCATGAAAAGGAAACTTCAAGAAAGAGGTAAAGAGGCTAATCCTCTACTACGTTCAGCCTTTAGAGAGGCCACAGATGCTATTGTTCAACGTTAGGCCAGGAGGAATAGTATCAACGAATGAAGGGTAAGAAATTCAATGCAAATAAATATATTAACTGGAAGGCATTAGAGTCGGTTGGCTTAGCCTAACAGGTTAGAGACCTTGTGACTATAGACACACAGTCCCGATTCTTTAAAACTGTGGAACCTTCCTATTAAAAGCTTACTTTAGAGGTCCTCTCAACATTTTCCGTGGAGAAGGGAGCTACGATGGGGATCACCCAAATTTGGTCCAATTCCAGATAATGGGGGAGATGCATCAGATAAGCTATACAGAGTTCTTTATCACCACGTGTCTCTATGATCGGGAGTACGTAGGGACATCAAAGTACCTAGCACTGTGGACTAATCTTTTGCACAGTTTGTTTTCATGACACTTCTAAAGTAAGATCAGCATTGAGGATGACTACAACCTGAGTAATTTAAAGACTTCAACTTTACGCAGTCCAACACTCAGATACATTCATGGTATTTTGAGCCATACTTTAAGTTGTCGAGGATATAGCCGAAGAGTCGTCGATAACATGGATGTTTATTATCTTTGGAGTATAAGCAAGCAAACGCTTATTCACCTTTGACATGCCCTTTTCTAATTTATCTAGCATTAGCGTAAAGATAAGAAGGTCGACACAATATGTGTTAGACCTTACATGATCGGACCGGTACAATGAATGGGTGTATTCAATCAGTTACCACCGATGCAAGGGATGATGACCATGGTAACACTCAACATGGTAGTGATGCAACATAAGTGTACGTCAACATTCGGGTCCCATGGGAGATGTTTATAGGCTTATTAGGGAGCCCAATGAACCAACACTAGAGGGTGAAGATAGAGCAAAGCAACCTATAGTAGTACAACGGCAGCTGCCACCACTAGAACTAGATGAGGCATTACCAGACGAGGAGGTTCTGAGAGTTCCCTGAGATAGGCTACATAATCTGACTCAGTTGATGATAGTTTTATTAGAGAAGTAGGTGGGTTGACTTATAGGAACTCGACAGACACTCCAACTTCAACAAGCTAGCTTCTGGAGCGGGTAGGACGATTGGAGACCTTGGGTGTGCAGTTAGGCAAGCTGTTGTCCACAATTGGATGGATGGGAGAACTGATGCTCTTAATGGCAAGCCAACTAGGCATTTCCAGCCCCTATCATTTGGTTACAACTCCTCCACATAGCTAGGATCATCACTACAGAAACCTTACTTGTTAGACCATCTAGGATTATAGGAAAAGGGACATGCTTAGTTTTGTATATTTTTCCCTTTTCTTTATCTTTTGTATTTATTTTTTATTTTCTTCCATTAATTATTTTATTATCTAACACTATAGTTAATGATATTTTTATTTCCTAATTATTAAGTGTTATGTTTTATGTGTTATCTTTTTGTTTCCTTTTATGCTTTTTTCTTATATTTTGCAAGGGAGTAATCTTAAATTGAATATATCAAAATTTAAAGAAATCATCACATTCAAGAAAGCATCACTAACCCCCCCTCACTTATTATATATATTCATATGGTGCACATTGGGTATAATGTACACCTTTAAGTGTTTGGAAGGAGTTAATGAATTTTTAATGTTTTATTTAAACTTATTATAATATTGGTCCTAAAATTTTATAAACTAATATTCTGACTTAATTGAAATCTATCCATCAATATTGTACTTCATTATTGAATATTGATTGATTTAGTATGCAAAAGAATGATAGTTAGAATAAAATTATTTTTAAGTTATATTTTTATTGTTCATTGATATAATTAATTTGAATGAAATTGCATATTATTTACACATATATAACCATCTTTTTTGTAAGCTTTTCAGCCTAAGAACGGAAATTTTAAAATTTTAAACTCTTTTTATTCTTTCATGTGTGCTATCATGTATAGTAAAATGATTCTAAAACTTGCTTTCATTATTCATATTGAGATCATATTTGTTAAATTAGATTAATTGAAGTGATAAAGACATTTGGATTCAACAATTTGCGTTAACCTATTTCTTTGATTATTATCTTACCTAAAATTGATCTTTTACAAATAAACAAGTTGAATATTAGCCTTTTCCATTGATTAAGCCCACATATTAACCTTTATCTTGTTTTTATTTGAAACCTTTTTAATTATTTTGAATCCTGAAGGTTGTTGACATTATGTGTTTGTTTGAAACTTGGAAATTTTTTAAAGGTCTATTATTTCTTTAATTGTGGTATTAAATGCTCGAAATTATGTTTTGATAAAAAAGAGCATTAAAAATGTGAATAAGTATCAATAGAGCTGCAAATAAAAGGTCATGTGTATCTCTTTTAGAGTTGAAATCTCTTTTAGTAAATTTCCTTCAATTTAGCCCTTTTATTATCCCAATCATACCTTATATAAGCCCTATTACAACCTTTATAAAGACCTTTTGATTTTTTTTGTTTATACATAAGTGGTGGAGATGTGATAATATTGCAAGCCTATGGTAAGAGTTCTACTATGCATTGATTGAGCGTTTTAATATGTTTCACCCTAAACACTTGAATGCATTGATGTGATCACTATTAATATTGTTGAGGAAGTTAATTTTAGGATAATTTAAATTTAATAATATGTTAATTTGATTTAATATAACATTATAGTTTATAGTATAAATGGACAGGTTATTGATAAATGATTGATGTTGTAAAATCTATAATTTAAATTATAGTTTGCTTGAGGACAAGTAAAAGTTTAAGTGTAGGGATGTTTGATAGATGCATATTTGATCATATTTATGCCCCATATTTGATGTATTTTTGCTTGATTTTTTATATTTTTATTGTATATTTGGTATAAGTGTGTTTATAGGTTATAATTGTCTTCACGAACTTAAAGAAAAAGAATTTAGATGAAAATGTGACATAAAACGAATATTTGAAGCAAAGAAGGGATACACGACCATTCATTAGCTCATGTAATTCTCTCAAGTCATGCAAAATCACGAATTTTGGGTATTTTGGGTTATACATGGTCTAGTAAATTGTTGTGTAATAAACTATATATCACCTAGAACCCTAAAATTTATTATAAAAATTCGTATTCACTATTCAGAGGCAAAATAAAAAGAGCAAATGTGCAGACATGTTTAGAGACTTTGAAAGTCGACTCAAGGGGCAATTTAATCCAGAGAAGTGGAAAACATAAAGAAATCATCAAAAGATCCAAAACAATACAACATAAAACATCTACCTTGCAAAGAATATTCAATAGGAGGTAAAAGGGAGATCCAAAATTATGAACCTTTAGTTTTCTATTCATTTTTCCTTCTGTTTATGCTTGATTTCGTTTTCTATCATATGTAACTAAATTTCTTTAGTGCCTAGGTAAAATGAACCCTATATTTATGCCATAACATATTTTGATTTTTTATTTAATGTAATTATTCTAATTAATCTATTATGATTCAATTATATATGTTCTAATAGATTTGAAATAATTCATAATCTGATTTCATAATATAGAGATAAAGAAATCCTTGTATGAATTGATCCACTGTAATTGAAAAGAGTTTATTGTAACCCTAAATATAGGATGACGTTGCGTGTCTGATTGAAACTGGAAATTTTTTAAAGGTCCATTATTTCTTTAATTATGGTACTGAATGCTCGAAATTATGTTTTGATAAAAAAGAGCATAAGAAAAAAGTGAAAGAGTGAAAAAGTATAAAGTATAAAGTATCAATAGAGTTGCAATAAAAGGGCCTACGCATTTATACCAAGTTTCTTGAAATCTCTTTTAGTAAATATCCTTTAACTTAGCCTTTTTGTTATCCCAATCATACGTTACATAAGCCCCATTACATCCTTTATAAAGACCTTTTGATTTTTGTTTCTAGTTTATACATAAGTGGTGGAGATGTGATAGTATTGCAAGCCTATAATAAGAGTTTTACTATGCATTGATTGAGGGTTTTGATAGGTCTCAAATAAAAAAAATCATCAAAAGATCTAAAAGAATACAAGATCAAACATCTACCTTGCAAAGAATAATCGATAGGAGGTAAAAGGGAGATCTAAAATTGTGAACCTTTAGTTTTCTACTTGTTTTTCCTTCTGTTTATATTTAATTTCGTTTTCTATCATGTGTAACTAAATTTCTTTATTGTCTAGGTAAAATGATCCTTATGTTTATACCATAACATATTTTGATTCTTTTATTTAATGTAATTATTTTGATTGATCTATTGTGATTCAATTACATGTTTAATATATGCTATAATAGATTCGAAATAATAGTTCATAATTTGATTTCATATTATAGAGATCAAGAAATCCTTGTATGAATAGATCTACTGTAACTGAAAGGAGTTGATTGTAACCCTAGAGATAGAATGATATAAATCCTTCAAATTAGGGTCAAACCTAATAAAAGAATTCACAATTCACTAAAGCAATCCTGTAAACTTTAACCTGAGTAATTCGGTTAATAACCTTAGGATTAGTTGTTATTAGACTCAAGAGAACTATTAATATTCCATAGAAATTTTCACTATCCAATAGTTAATAAAACAACTATTAAGTCAAAAAGACTTCACTTCTATTAATTTTGATGACAATCAAATAATAATAATATTAGAAAAGTATAAACTGTTTTGATAAGTTTGTTAAGTGCACAGAAAAATGTAAGTAACACTTGGTCAACATCAGAAGATGCGTGGTCAACACCAGAAGATGCGTGGTCAGCAACAGAGGATACATGTCAACACAGACGATACATGTCATCACAGATGATATACATTATCACAGACAATACACATCATCAACAGACGATACACTTCATCATAGATGATACACGTCATCACAGATGATACACATCGATACCAGAAGAAGCTTGATAACAGAAGAAGCATGACATTAGAAGAAGTGTGATAATAGAAGAAACGTGATACCAGACGAAGCGACACCAGAAAAAGTATAATACCAGACAATACAAAAGGAAGCTATTCTAGAACGTCAGTCAGTCAGTTAGTTGGAGTTAGTTACAGGACTCAACTAATAATGGTTTCTAGAAGATTCAAGAAGTAGTTTCTCAAGAAGACAGTTGAAGACTTAGGCTATAAATACTAGTTCTAGTC
>JAOSBK010000205.1:12788010-12798328 GCA_027568895.1 Erythroxylum shatona | reverse complement strand
AATAATATTTATATACATAAATAATTTTTATTACAAAATAAAATATAGTTAAAATTAAAAGTATTTTTTATTTTTATGTTGTCAAACAGTTTATTATGTGATGCTTTTTCAAAAAAGTTCTTTTTTAAATAACAGTCAACTAACTTCTTAAAAAAGCTCTACTGACAAAAGCTCAACTAATATAAGCTCATCCAAATAGGTACTAGGCTGTTCTCAACTTTGATCATTTGAAAAATATAGGGTTAGTTACACTCTTTGGCATTTTTAAAAATGTTACTTTTTTAAAATTGTTACTTATTTTATAATATTATTTAGTTATCATAAAAATTTTCTATATATTTATAACAATAAAACGACGTTTTAATACTACGTTATTCTAAATAAAAATAGAAAATATGATAAAATATATAATAATTAATTAATATCTTAAAATATAAATAATAATTTTAAAATATGATCATTCAAATTAAAAATTTCAAAATAAAAATGAAAAATAAAGTCACTTAAAAATAACATAATAAAATTATGTTAAAATAATAATTATAAATTTATCCGAAATTATATTTCTTACTTAATGTCGAGTTATTGATTAGTACATAATTTATTTGAAATATATTTGAAAAATCGAAGAGGGTTAATTATTTCGCAAACTTTCTTTGGCACCAATAAAATATAAAAACAAGCTAAATCGAAATAATAAAAACACCAGAAATTTGGTAACGCAGTTCGGCACACCTTGCCTACGTCTGCAGGGCCCTCACCCAGCTTAACCACTTTCACGAAAGTACAATAGATTTACCCAAGGTTTTACTGAGCCGACACCACTCAACCCTTGATACTATCCCACAACCTAACTACCCGTGAAAGAGTTTCACACCCAATAGTATGACCGTCTCGTACTAACCTCAACAGAGGTTTTCTCAACAATATTTAATAATAAAGATAATTAAACAAACAACTCAAGTAATTAAAATAATAAAGAGCGAAAACTAAAATACACTTGAGATAGACAAGAACAACTTCCCGATAAGTTCCGCTCCTTCTGAAATAGATCTGGAAGTTGTCGCAACAACAATGGGCCAATCACGACAACACATCAAAGAAAACGCAGCACAAAACTATTCAGCCCAGATTTACGAAATCATCGTCCTTCAAAGGAAAGCACTGAAGCCATACAGACGCAGAGAAGCAGTGTGCAGAGAAGCAACACGAACACAGAGAATCTCAACGCTCCTTTTCTTTTAAAAGCCCCACTCCACAGTGGACATATGAAGACAAGAACACCCAAACAAACGTGAGCTTCTTATACTATGTTACCATACACTCACGTTTCCCAATAAACAATTGATGCACACCTATTCCAATGTTGCACACTCACCTCACAAGTTTTATTCACCTATCTTCCCATTAAAGACACGTTATTCACTGTGTCAATTAAAACCATTTAACCTTCATCAAAACTATCTCACATATGCACATCTGTCATCAGTTGCCGCACACTATATTTTTCGTACATCAATTGTGAGTCAAGGTGTATCAATCATCACCATACGCAGCTAACAAAACCCTCAAAAACAACAGTCATGCATACACCCACGCACACCGTTTTTCCACTTGCGTAATCACCTAGATTTTTTCAAAACAAGGAGATATGCACATATATGGATAGACTTCAAAGATTCCACCGAAAATAATAGACTTTTACCCAAACAAGGAGATATGCATACCTATTGGATAGACTTCAAGATTCCACCAAAATATCTTCTCAATTTCCATCATAAATACAATCTTATATGTCCAATTTAAAATGCCAAAACTAAATAAGGAATATATAAAATATATTCTAACTAAAACTAACTGGAACTTCCACAAGCGTGGCCTGAAAATCTCGTTCATCAAGCTTTGGAAGGTCGAAGGTGCGTTTTTAAGCCCGAAGGGCATAACCCAAAACTTGAAGTGCCTATTATGTGTTTTGAATGTGGTTTTTGGAATATCTTCTTCCTTCATCTTAATTTGTTGATATTTGGATTTAAGATCTGTTGTGATATTTTAGTAATGTATAAAAATCAGGTGACCACGAAGAGAGAAGAAGATGATTTGTGAAAATCTGAAAGGATGTAGTTTCGTAAAAATTCTGGTTCAGCTGTAATTCTTTCTAGCACAAATGGAAACAAAAAAAACAGAAAAATTAAATACAAAATAAACAAATCAGCACTCGAGATTTGGAAATATAGTTCAACACACCTTGCTTATATCTGCAGGGCCTTCGCCTAGCTTAAACACTTTCACTTGTGATACACCAATAGTTTTACTTAAGGTATTACAAAGCCTACTTACCTAACCATTGACACTATCTCTCATCCTCACAACCACTGAAAGTAAATCACTCTCAATAAAACGACTATCTCTTGCTAACCTCAACAGAGAATTTTCTTAACAATATTTGATAATCAAGAATGAAAATAAACAACTCTAGTGATTGAAATAATAAAGAATATAAACAAAGAAACTTGAGATAAAAAATATCCCCTAAAATCTGGCTTCTTCAACGAAAGAATAGGAAGTTGTCTACCAAGAAATTTGTTGTGAAGCTTCAATATTGTCACTAAAACATCCTATGCATAACAGCTACAAAAATCAATAAACGAATAAACATTTCACCACCAAAACTTCATAAACAAAAGAGTTGCATCCGCATGAAAAGATGGACAGAAAACATAGCTACCTAATTAAGAAAAAACCTCCGAAAATTAGCTTCCAAAGATCACTTAAAATCCCCAAAAGTGACATGTAATAACTTGTAACATTTTGGTCTTATATGCTCGATAACCCCACAAAAGTGACATGTAGGTATAAATTTTTGTTTCTTCCTCAAAGTTTCTCCTTGGATAGATCTAGCCGCATTATTTTTCTCATCATTCGACTTAAAATATTCACCTTTATAGCCATAGATAACAACTTCTTCTCAAGGTCTTGAATGGTGTTCTTTATGGTAGAGTTTCTTCTTTCAACTTCTCATTTTTTCCACGTTTGGACCCATTTTGTAACATCCCGTTACCCATATTGCGGCTAGAATAAAATATATTAGAGATGATTGAGAGATTAGAAAATGTATTTCATAATCACGCATAATATGACATGCATATACACGTGAATAGTGAAATTTTGCACATGAATATTGACTTTTTGCACATGAAAATGACTGTACATACATTCATTGACATTCTGAGTATAATTATTTCTAGATGTGATTTCTATGAGAATTGTGATTTTTGTGTGTTGAAAATTGATTTGGGGATTGTATTTGTTGATTTAGAATTTTTGAAGTCTTAGGAAAATTTTCTGAAAATTGTTGGGTATTTTTCTTGGACTAGGAAAAATTGCCAAGTTGCAAAACTATTAATAAATAGTAGCAGAAATTACTGTCAAATGGCCATGAAAATTTTGATAAGTGACTTTAGGATTTATTCACGAGTGCCATTAAAAATTGGGGGATAATTGGAGTAGAAATCGAAATTGATTGGACTGGTTAATTAAAAAGAACTACTTGAAATTCGTAGAAATTGGACAAGTGTCCAAGTCTAAGGTCACTATTCTTTCATTAAATTGAAAGACCAATTAAATGGTCTTGCATTTTGTTCTTTCCTTCTTCATTTTCGTGACTATCTTCTTCTTTTTCTTCTTCGTGGGTTCTTTTCTTCTTCATATCATTTGGTTGCTAACCTCCTTCAACACTAAACCTAGCTTGCTCATCTCTTGCTTCTCTTTCACTTTTCTCTCTCTTCCATTCTCACCATAAACCTATCCCTACCACCTTTGGAAGATGATGATCGTGGGTTGTTGGTGAAGCTAGGTATTTTTGATATTCTTGAAGATTTTGGAGCTAAACTAAGTACGTAGGGCATTAATCATTATGGGTTGGTTAAATGAAACTAGAATGATGAGTAATGTATGATTGATGACTTGAGTTTGTGAATTTTTATGTATATGTCATAGGTCATGAGAAGTTGATGTAATTTTCTTTCTTTTGGATATGTTTGATGATTCTTGATGAATATTAATTCATATATTGTTTTAGAGATGTGTTTTGAGGGTGAATGATCTTTATGATGGGGTGAGAAATGAGTGCAGAAAATTGGTGGGTTGATGGATATGTTTGTGTTCTATTTTGGGTGTTTATGATCAAGCATAAAATTTAAATTGTTATAAATGATAATGAGTTGAAATAAAGTTGTGAATGAGAAATAAACGAGGCAGACAAGGTGAACTTAGTAGGAGTTGTGTTAGGGTAAGAATTGAAAACAAAAATTTGGTAGTTGAGTTAGAAAAAGTTGCAGTAAATTAATCTCTGGGTAGGTTTCTGCGAACGTTCACCGTGGAAAACTTTTGGAAATTTTCCACAGTGAACTTGAAGGATTAAGTGAGGATTTATTTTGGGTAAAGTTCGCGAACTTCTAAATTTTATGCTAGAATTCCCCTTTGGAGGAGTTCACCTGACTTCGTCGCGACGAACTTTTCTCTACACTGAACATAGTTCAGTATTTTAGGCATATCATTTGTTATAGTTATCCAAATTGACTGATTCTTATTTTGGAGTAAACTAGAGACATAGGTATACAAATTATATGAAGACAGAAAGTTCTGAATCGGACTTTAAGAATTTCAATTTCTAGGTGCAAGTTCAGTATAGGGTGCTGTCTCTAAATAAAAGAAGTCCGAAAATATTTCGAGTATAACTTTCACATTACTGAACCAAATTGAGTGATTTTGGTGTTAATGGAAACATAAGACATAGAGGAACACTTTTCTAAATAGAGTGTAACCAAATTACATCAATTTCACTCTCTATTTTAACATGAACAGTAGATATGAAAGTGTGCCATGGAAAAATCTGAAGTGATTCAATGAGAAATGAAATGTGATTTTAATGGTTTTAGTGAGGCGTAAACCTAAGTATAAATTATACTTAGAAGAGTTTTTATATGAGAATGACTTAGTGATGTAAATGATGGATAAATACCCAGGATTGTCATGAGCATGCATTGTACATACTTTATATACACATTTGTGCATATGGGAATGCTTATAATTGGGTAATGATTAATGTGTGTGCATCGTGTGTATTGCATAATTTTGATATGCAGGATGAACGTCTGCATTCAAATGTTTCCAGATCTTGAAGCTAATGCTAATCTGAGCATACTGTGAGTAGACCGAGATGGTCTCATTTTATTGTTGTTATTTGAATTTTATATTAATTGACTACTGAATAATTATGTGAATGTGATTGATTGTGATAGTTTCCAGACAGGAGGTCCGATGAATGTGATGTATTAATGAAATATTGAAGTGCTACTTGTATGTGAATGAGATAAAATGAGTGTGCATAATATAATTGTTAAATTCCAGACCCCGGTCTGATGACAAGTGTGTTTTAAATATGCATTTGCATATGAATGAAAGTGTGATTCTCAACTTTAATATTGAATGCCGGACTAAGGTCCAATGATATGTGAATGTGAGTGAATAGGAATATGCAAATGTAAGTGATGCATTCTATGTCATAAATGCATGAAACATAATGGCTGTTGTGACCAGAGTAGCCACCGATCAGAGCTTAAAGTTTAACGAGTGAAAATGAGCCTCGAGCTCAAAAATGATTCAAAGCCTCAGACTCAACGTTTAATGAGCCCTGTATCCCCCAAGCGGATAAGGGATAGTTATCAATGAGCTCTATATGGGACAATTATCAATGAGCCCTTTAAGGGACAGTTTAGGCACTCGGTCACAAGAAAATAACAAATAAAAATTGGGTCTCATGTGCATTGCATATGCATAATTGAGTGATTTAATTGTACTGAATGTGAAGTGTGAAATGTATAAGGATGTGAATTATGTGTTATGTGATTGGGTGAGCCATCGATGATGGTCACTCATTAAGTTTGCAAAACTCACCCAAAATTTGCAACTATTTTTCAGGATTAGAAGAATACCCCGTTAGGCCAACGGAAGTATAGCTACAACATACAAGTGAAGGATAGAGGTCGGGATCAGTTCGCGTCTGCATTAGTGTTTTCTTATTTCTTTATAAAATTGTGTATTATAAACTTTTGTACCAATGATTATGTCAATTGTAAAGTCAAACTGACTTAAGTTCTTTGTATTTGTGAAAGGGCCCGAATGGCTGTTAAAAATTATGTTTATTGAAATTGGTTGTGTATAAATGTGGGCCCAACTTGAGTAACGATTTTTGTAAAATATGTTATTGATTTAAAAAAATTATACTGATTTCTGAATAATTGAGTGCATTAGCACGTCACCCTCGCGGGGCACGAACTCGGATATCACCATCGATGTCGGGTTCAGGTCTTGCAGGAGTGGGGTGTTACATGTGTTATGTTCGACACATTGTGTTGCTTCTGGTCCTCTTCTCTGAGCAAACGACCATTTTCGTGGAGGTATACATGTTGACTGTGGGTGTTTGTGTTTAATTAATTAGTTTGTGTCTTAGATTTTTTCATATATTTTGGTGTTTTGTGAATGGATAAGAACATAATATGTCGAAATGTATGTGATAGAAGGGGAAAACGTGAATTTGTTTGGTATAATGGGATGATTATTTGATGAACATAAGGTGTTTGATAAAACGCCCATATGTCCCTAGACATATGCTGAGCAAGTAATGACCTTTTTTATCTTATGTTTTAAGTTTTTTTGCAGCAACGAGGGCATGTAACTTTTATACAATTGCGTATGTACTTGTGGTTTAAAAAAGATCTTATTAGTAAAGGAATTTGGGATGAAGGATTTGGGTGTTACCAAGAAGATTTTAGGAATGAAGATTCATAGGGATAAGAACTCTAAAAAAATGTGGTTTTCTCATTCGAGATACATTAAGAAGGAGTTAGACATATTTACAATGAGGAAGGCTAAACTTGTAAGCACTCATTTGGAAATCAATCTAGGCTTTCCCTAAATAGTGCTCAAAAATAGATGAAGAGTTTAGGATATGTCTAAGGAGACGTATGCTAGAATTGTTGTATGTTTAATGTATACAATATTTTTTGTAAGGATATATTTTGGATCATGTTATTAGTAAGGTCATTAAGTACATTTCATAACCTAAAAGACAACATTAGGAAGTATTTAAGTGGATATTTATGTATTTGGCAAGTATATCAAATCACTGGATTATAATAAGAGGTCTGCTGCAAGGCATTCTTTCACTCTTACAAGAAAGTATATTTAGTGGAAATCAATATTATAGTTTATGATTACATTGTTTACAAATGAATCAGAGTATATGATAATGGTTAAAGGCCATAATAATGCAAAGAAAGCATTATAGCTTATAATACTAGCGAAGGAGATAGGAATTAATCAAGGTGGAGTTCAAATTCATTGTGATAGTTAAAGGTAAAGCATTAGATGTGAGGTTTCACAAGATGAGGAAGTTGATTACATCTAGATAGATTTTATTAGAAAAGGTCCATCCTTTTGAGAATATAGTTGACATGTTGATAATGAATTGTTGATTATTCCTACTTTTCTTCCTTTTCGTTTTACAAGACATTTATTATGTTCTATATCAATTTCATTTAGTTATAAATTTTTATCTTCTGATTGTGATTTCTTAATTTTTCTTTCTAGTTAAAAATAAAATATTTTTGAATGAAATTTGTAATAACTTCATCTCACTTTCAAAATTAGTATGTAAAGATGAAAAAAATCTCCATTCACTAATTTTTTTTAAACTTAATCACCTTATATAAAAATTAGGATGGATTCTTATGCATATGAATTTGGCAACAAGGTAGGACTATGGTCAACTCCTTTACCTGAGATAAATTTAAATATGCACGATTTGCCTAAAATAATGTCGTTTTAGGGTGGAGGTTGAACTGTTCGGATCTTTCGAGTTTGGTTTGGTCAACCTTTAAGCAAGTTTGGTAGAAATTCAATTAACTTAAATTTGAATGTTGATTTCTAACTAAATCAAATAGTATTGAGACCTATCTACATACCATTCTTATCAAACAATGTGAGAGAGTATGAACATTTTTCCATATACTTATAGAATTTTATCTAAGTCATCTTAATCTTAGACCCAGTATAAATTTCATGCATGCATAAAATGTGGAATCTCAACACTATCTTCAAAATTTTCAAGAATTTTTCCATAAAGAATAATAAGCCTAAATATATCTCCCCCTATGTGTCTAACTTTGGTCTCTCATCTTGGTCATGTTTGTTTTAAGCATTTGAATCATTTATGGTGATCTAGCTTATGTTCGCGATTAGGCTAACATATCTTCATCTAGAATGCTTCTAAATTGTGAACAATTTCCTTCTTGGTTGTAGGAACTCTTTTGTTGGCAGTGTTTCTAGTTCGAAGAAGATTGAAGAGAAGCTTTGGTAGGTATTTAAATGACATTCATTTCCTTATATTTTTGACAATGTCAACAATGATTTTCCTCACATTGTAATCAAATTTGTATCAGTTTCTATATTTTTCATTCTAGGTTCATCATCATCTTCCTTCATATACTTCAAGTGTAGCACTCCACCCTCTCGAGACACGTACCCGACATCCTGAGTGATGTCCGAGTGCGAATCCCACAAGGATGGCATGTTAGAATAGTCAATCACTCGAAAACTCAGTATAAAAATTTTTCAAAAATAGTTTTCATATGCGTACGTAGAAATTAGTAATCAAATTTGGACCCATTTTATGTATAAACATTTTCAAACACAAAGTTACAACTAGTACACAACTCATCAGAATTTCACTAATCACTTAGGCCCAAATTCAAATACAAAACATTTCCAGTTTCAAAAGTTATCACATACCGAACTATTCAAATACATATGATACAAAAATTTGCGGAATATACAATTCAGTATGAAAATAAAGAAATACAATGCAGACACGAACTAATCCCGACCTCTATCCCTTACTTGAATGTAGTAGGTATACTCCCGTTTGTATAACGAGGTACTCTTCTGAGCCTAAAAAATATTTGCAAATTTTAGGTGAGTTTTGAGAACTCAGTGAGTGACCATCCTCGATAGCTCACCCAGTCACATAACACATAATTCACATCATTTATTTAATAATCGCATTGGATCACATACACTTAATCAATCATTTCAAATTTTATATTCAATATATTATAATCATTCATATCATGCATATGTAGTGCATATGAGACTCACTTTCTATTTGTTACTTTGTTGTCATCGAGTGCCTAACTGTCTCGTATCCATTGTGGATACCAGGCTCATTGATAACTGTCCCATATCTGTTGGGGATACTGGGCTTATTTTACGTAGTGAGCCTTTGGCTCTTAATCACTTTCTGAGCTCGAGGCTCTTTTTCACAATATGAGCTTTAAGCTCTTTTTCGGTGGCTACTCTAGTCACAACTGCCTTTATCTTTCATGCATTCATGAAATGAAATGCATCAATCACATTTGCATATTCTCATTTAATCACATTCGCATATCATCGAACCTTAGTCTGAAATTCAACATTAAAGTTGAGAATCATATTTTCATACATAAGCAAATGCACATTCAGAACACATTTATCATCGGACCGTGGTTCGACATTTAACAATCAATTTATGTACACTTATTTCAATCAAATTTACATTCAAGTATCACTGCAATATCCCATTCATATATCACAATCATTGGACCTTCATTGTCCAGAATTCAACAATCAAATCACATTCATAATCATTCAATACATCATGTAAACAAACAAAAAATAAAGTAAGACTATCTAGGTCTACTCACAGTACGCTCTAGATTAGCATTGGCTTCCCAGTTCTGGAAACATCTAAATGCGGACGTTTATCCTACACATCATATTTATGCAATACACACGTTATACACATATTAATAATTACACAATTATAAGCATTTATTTATGCCCAAATGTGTATATGGACTATGTATAATTCATGCTCAATGACAATCCCGGGTACTTTATCAAACTTCCTATCTTATGCTCATTTTCATTTCATAACTCAATCACTCATCATTTCTTTTCTAGCATTACTTGTTCTTATTATCAAACTCTTATTCACTTAAACTAGATACACCTTACTCCTCTTCTTTGAATCACAACCTCAATCATGTAAATATCTTTACTCCTAAACATACTAGATACCTTTGGCACTTTGATGTCAATTATTCATTCACTATTTACCTATATATCACTATCAACTTTCCATTTTAATCCCACTGAAAGCATAACATTATCTCACTCTATGATTCCCTTATCTTTAAACCCATGTTTGTTCATCTTCAAA
>JAOSBK010000205.1:12729119-12748149 GCA_027568895.1 Erythroxylum shatona | reverse complement strand
AATTAATCAATATATTGTAATTGATTAATTACAATATAAGTAATTAAAATATGATTAATTAATTAATTAAAATATAATAAATCTTTATTTCTCAATATTTTTTACAAATTAACTACTGCTAAAGGTAATATTAATCATTTCTTCCTTTTAACCAACCACTATAATTATAATAATAATATTTATTCTCGTTACTCACTATATTCATTCTCATTTCAAACAGTATAATTGAATTCATTTTTAATATTACTAAGTTTGTTTCAAATAGTGTAAATTGAATTCAATTTAATCTCATTAATACAATTAAATTCAATTCGTTAATGAATTCAATTTCAAAGATTTCTAAACAGCCTGTAAATTTGTAATATATCTATTTTAATAGGTCAGTTTATGAGTTAGACTTAAATCTAGATTAATGTGAGGCTCAACTATTCTAAATAGAGTGATATCATTTTTTTAAGTTAAGTCTTAAATAAGTTTGAATAAATTTAATTTAAAATATATTATTTTTCACTTTTGATTTTAAAAAATTATTTTAAGACAATTGGAATCATAGCGGCTAGCCCAACCAAACTTAAAAAAAGGTTGAGTTGGATGGAACTTATGTCTTATTGAAGGCAAAAAGTAAGGAATTGTTATTAAGGTTTATTAAAAATTTTAAACTAATTATACCTACTCCTATTTATGATATTAAGTTATATTTTAAAATTTTAAAATAGTATTTTTAATCCTTTAAATTCTAATAAAATTATTTTTAATAGTTTATATTCTATCAACCGCTAATTTAATCCATGTAATATCATAATTATTAGGTAATTTAAAATTATTAAAAATGAAATAATTTGTTTAAACATTGAGTAATTATGTGATATATTTTTACTAAGATGAGCATTATTTTATTTATGTTAAATTAACAATAAATTATTTTATAGCGATATTTAAAGTACAATGACTATTACTTTAATGTATAAATGACATCTTTTAACTTTTATTGAACATTCTTATCACATTAGTGTACTGAATTTATGTGCCAAACCAATTAAATAAAATTACTCACTTAATTTAACCAAAATTTGGTCTAACTTCGTAGTTAAATCGTAAGTATAACTTTTTATTTGATGTTACCTCTTCTATTTTAATCTTTTGTTAGCATCAATTGTAGATAGGTTGTTGAATTTAGGATAAAAGAAATTCAAATTTAGGATAAAACATATGAATTTCTAAGTAATTTTTATTTTAAAAATATTTATTGAAATTATAATTTAGAAATCTTTTAGTAAGCGTTTATTGATTTATATTATGTAAATAATAATTGCTGATAACATAATTTATATGCTCGATTTAACCTAATCTTATTAATAAATTTTATTAGATTAATGTTTATATAAATTTAATAAAAAAAATTTAAAAATTTTTAATATCACATGTTATTTTTAATAAAAAAATTTAAAAATAAAAGATGAAAATGTTAAAATTTCTTGGCATCGTAGATCTTAAGAAAAAATATATGAACAATGGTGATGGAGATCTTAAACGGGTGGTCTCTATAAATTGTATGTTGAGTTGGAGTGGTCCACCATAAATATTCTCGTGAGGTAGCATCTAGTGGGTTGTCAGTGATGTTAAGGACATTTCTTGGCTGTAATAACCCAATAATCCAAACATAAGACTCAACTTTGACAAAGTTGGATGTAAATATTCAATCTTTCAAGCTGATAGCATCATTCTCTGATTTCAAGTCCGAGTATAACAAAATCAAGTACAAGAAAGTGTTTTCTTTTTGCTTGTAGGGAATACAAAATCAAGGTTCTTAAGATTAAAAAAAATATGTACTTTTTAATAAATTATATTGGACCATGTGAAAGAGAACATGGGCATATTCGTTACCACCCACTTTTAACCTGCTTTTGATTTTCCTTGATAACTTTGGTAAAGCCTCAGCTACAAATGGATTAAGCAATAATTAACTAACCAATTGGTAGTTGTCTTGAAGATAGTATAATTTAATATTAGTCACATGACGCATAGTAAACACACAACCTCACCACCGTCTTCATTATTACGGTTGGTGTTCTGATTTTTCTTTTCCCTCTCCGATCCGATCAGATTGGCTGGAGCTGGAGGATTCACTACAAGAACATAACCAATTTTTGACGGAAAGTGCCGGCGGAAGAAGAGAAATTTTCGTCGGTAATAGTATTATCGACGGAATTGTACGATAGGGTGAAGCGTTAGTGCCATCACGGTTGATATCTTTTACTAACGGTGAGATAATGCGGTCAATATTTATATACTGATGGACCGTCGGTATAGGTGGCAGGAATATACCGACGGGACCGTTGGTATATTTGATGGGAATTAACCGACGAATCCGTTGGTAAAGTTCGGTGGAATTCACCAACGGCTCCGTTAGAAATTTAAGAATTTTAATTCCGACAGTGCCGTCGGTAAATTCCATCCAAAATTACAGACGGTTTTATTTTCGTTGGTAATTTCAATCTTAACTCACTAAATTCACCTTTAATTCTCTATAAATGTGTTGGTGAATGACAATTTTTTAAAAATTAGTTCATGAAATTTGATTTCAATTTGAACAATTATATATTATCATTACATAAGTTTTGGAATTTTAAACCAATGGAGTTTTTTTATAAAGAAAGTTAAATGACTTTTGTAACTGATAATTAAACATTACAGTACAGAAATGAAAACTAAATTAATGACAACAACAATTCTATTGTCTTGGTGAGCTTGGCTGATGTGAGTCTCTTTTCCTTGCTCTCATTTGGTCAATGTCATTTTGGAGCTTATGGATTGCCTCCGTCAACATCTGCACTGCGGACTCCAACTGATTGATGTGTCGATTTGTTAGCTCTAAACTAGATGTTGTTGTTGTGGATATAATAGAAGAGTGAGAATAAAATATATTGGCAGATGAGCTTAGATGAAAGATTCTTCCCCAATTATCCTTACCACTCGCTGCATCAAAATATAGTTAAATCTCATCAACAAGTTGTACATCTCTATTGCCCAATATTGTACGTGTCTCGTTTACATTTACATGAAAGGATTCCTACTGCTGTATTAGTTAGGTGAGAAAAGACTTAGCAATTGAGGACCCGCCGTCTAACCTTCAAAATTGTCATCATGTTACGTGGGATTCAACCGTTTGACTCATTATTTCAGGACTAATGCCACTAATATATCCGAATTTGGTTTGAGTAAGACCAAATTACACCATATATATTGACTCTAAAGTGGAGCCGTCTTTCTCTTCCACATATAGTAACTCCTGCGATATTAGAATTGAGATCAAAGAGACTGATATGGTTATGCATAGACCATGCGCCGTAAAAATCTCATCTCTGTCTTAACAGTTAAAACGAGTTGAATTGTAAGTAAAAGAATAAAGATGACATATGCGAGAATTAAGGATGATAATGGGTTGATGCATGAACTTAATTTCAGATGTCTTAATCGGATCCGGAGTTTATATTTAATTTAAGTCAGATTTGATTCTGCATAATTTAAACTTATATTTAATTAGAAATATCATTTTATATATTTAATTTTAAAAAAAAATAGTGACGCTACGACCCACCACCTGTTGTCAAAGTGGTAAACTGACGCGTGCAGCGGCCAAAAAGTCACCATCTCGGAAACGATAAACTGAAATTCAGTTAAAGAAAGGTAATAAGGTATAAGCAACCAAAATTCCAACCCCACCATGTCAAAAGTTTCATTATATCTCCGTTAACACACCACTTGTAGAAGCGAAGTCTAACCTTTTCTTTTCCGCCTAAAATAATACTTTATGTAATTCCGTTCCCTTCCCTTCCCCTCTCTCTCTCTCTCCACCAAGCAACGCATATCTTTTTAAAGCTGGCTGTTACATTGCACAGTGGCTTTGTTCTGTACATTGATGTCCGTTTTTATCTTTATTTAATTTAAACTTTTTGTTTTTCTTTTCTGGGCTTCGGGGTTTTAATCGTCTCTCATCTTTCATAGCAAATTAGTAACTCATGTCAGTGAAAACGTTTCTACAAGCCGAGGAATTTCAGACCTGTGTGAACTTGAGAGCTTCAAGTTCGTGGATTAGACATTACTATGGATTTTTTCATCAAAACCAATCCTGGGTTTCTCGCAACTATTGCTTCCCGTCCACTGTTTGTGAGACTTTGTTAATCTAACCCTCTCTTTTGTTGTTGCTTCAAGTTATCTCTCCACCTCCAAAAATTCTTATTTTTAATTAGTGTAAAGGCTATGGGATTTACTCATCGTCATTGAGGAGGTTGTGCTGGAAGTTTTCTAGATTTGGTGCTTTATGGGATGGGGTTGGTGGCCAAATCTTTATTTCAACTAGTAAACGTCTGTCTCATTGGCTTGGTTTTCACAGTTGAAGAATCTGCAGGTAAAGCCATGTCCTTTGTTCCCGAGTTTGAATTCAGTTGATTAGATTATCCGGTACTCGATAGTTCAACTATTATTAATTCTTAGAATTCTCATGTTGGCAGTGCTAATGTGGAGAAATTTGTATATATCTGTATTGTGACTTAGTAATTTTAGATATGGAGTACAAGAAGACGGATACTATTGAGATCAATCAGTTTGGACAGTGTTATCGATCTGAACATGTCAAAACCTATGGAATCCTTGGGCTAAATGTCGCCTTACAATTAAATTACTGCTTACTAATGCTTTTAATTTGTAATCTAGCTGAAGTCACTGTTACAGACCAGTCCTAAATAATGCTAATAAAATGGGTTCTCACTCTGGATAATCATCACATGTATCTACTGGGGAAGGATAACTTATTTAAGGCAATATCCGAAGAGAGTGAATGCTAGACTTTTGAAAGCTCATCAGTATTCTTTTAACTAGATAATCTGTCGTCTGGTTGTTTATTCCGGCTATTGGTCACTTTTCCCTCCAAGAGTTTAGCCTTTAGATGCTATGGAGAAATGGTGGGAGTTGGAGCAGAATAATTCCTTCTTCATTATTAATGTTTCTAAGGACACGAAAAATGTTACTGCCGCTGACATTTTTAGAACTGCCAACAATTCAAAAAGTTTGATTTGAATTTTAAATTCTATTACAAATGTTGAACAACAAATATCAAATAACATATGCATTTTCATTTTCATTTTCATTTTCGTGTTTTAATTCAGTATAAAAGATCCTAAAGATTTTTCTTTTCTTTCAGGGTACATTATACCCCCATCTCCAGTAATTTCTTCTGAAGTTCCTCCAACAATACAAGGCATAGCTGGACCAGTCCATCAGGGGATACCATTAGGAAGTAATACACCAAGCTCAGAGAACCAGCCAAATGGTAACTTGCATGAACTGGTAGTCCAAATTTGGTAATTGGCACTGAAACTGCTAGATTAAGCTTTTGTTTTGGCAACGCAGTATTGGATTTGCACCCTCTGCCTGCATTACCTCCATTCATGCCTGTCCCAATGCCCCAAAGTGTCACAAGGCCTGTGCCATCCCATTTAACTACTACGCCCATTATGCCACCGTCATACAGTGCAGCTTCACCACCCTTCATTCTTCAAAGGCACGGGCCAACTTTATCGCCAACTGGTTCAATCACATCTCCATCACCTAAAATAGCTCCTCCACCCTCAGTTGCTCAAGTGAATGCACCACTAATGCCACCTGAAGCTCATCAGAGAAAGAAACCAGTTAAAAAACATCCTGTCTCTCCGTCAAATGTGCCTGGTATTAACTCGCTTAAGCTGTTTTACCTGTAAGATTTTCTTCATTTTTATGAACTATACATATGGCTGCAGTTGAATCTCCATCAAGTAATTTACCACAAAATTCAACATTTACCCACCCTGATGCACCTATAACTTCACCAGGGAATGATCATATATATAGATCATTCAGTGGAGTTCCTATCCCAGAGCCAATTTCTTCAGGTATGCTGACGCGATACTTTTTCCATAACTAAACGACAAATTGTGGCTGTATATCATTCCTAACTCTAATGTGGTCTTCCTTCAATCACTTCAAGTTCACCCAAAATATGCAATAGTATTTTTCATAATTGTATCTATGTGTAAGTAGATTCCAATTTAATTGGTACTATTTCTTTCTTTCTTCTTCAAAAATTTGATCTCAGTTGCACCCCCTCCAAGGAATGCACACCGAAACAAGCCAGTGGGCCTTCCATTAGCACCTGCAAGAATACCATCTATATCACCTGGTATGCATGATCATTACCTTTTCTTCATCCGAGAAGCTCAAAAAAGCCTAGTTGTTGCGTTCTTTTTTCTAGTTCTTATTCTACTAATGTTGTTGAAAGCAGTCCCTGTTGGGTCACCTGAAAATGAAATGTCACATAATGCCCCATCAGTCCATCCAACCGTACCTGGAGAATCTCCTTCAACATTACCAGGTTCAAATTTGCGTAACATTTGATACTTATTATACCAGACTTTAATTTGCTTCCCTGTGAGTCAAGGACAACAAATATTTTTGTTTAAGGACCTTTTGTCCCCCCTCCATTATTGTTCCTATAAATGCTTCCATCCATTGTCAGATTCTAATGAATCATCCTCAAAGAAAAAGTAACAGAACTGCTAGAGTTGTGGGAAAAGTTTGGTTAGTTTGAGGTTCTCTGCATTAACTACACGGATTGGAACCTGAAGGTTGTGAATTAAAAGAGCGGAGCTTCATTTTGATATATCTGCTGTCTGAAAATGATTTTGTATCTTGTTCCACTTAACTTGTTTTAAGCAACTTGCTTTAAGCTTGGAGTGGGAATGTCTTTATTTTAGTCAGAAATAGCCTCTCTACAAGGTAGGACTTCCCTAGACCCCACACTCAACGGAGCTCTCACTAGGTGTTGTTTCTATAGTTAATTACATTTGATTTGTGCATTCCACTTTAGACAAAATTACCCATCAAAGCAATCATTTGATGGCTCATGCTTTTGTGAGGCATTTTGTAGTGACAATAAATTTACAGTTTATGGTGATATACCTATTTATTTTTTACTGTGAAATTTGTGTATATTTGATGTTAATTTTTTGTCCCTGTATGAGATTGTAGGTCCTGGCGTCTCTCATTCATCAATACCTTCTCCTGGCATTGACCAGAAAAGAACTGGAACTCCTGTTATTGCTCCTCCACAGGAAATGGCTAAGTCTTTACCACCCCAAAATTATCAGCGAACTGAAGGTGACAAAATGCAAACTTTTAGCAAATCAATAATACTGGGTGGTGTTATCTTTCCACCTACTTTTATTCTCATATATTATCTTTTATACTTTGAATTGTTTCATTTGCGGAATGTTTTACTAAGTTCATATGGATTAGAGACGTATGACTTTTGACTCTGTTACAAAATGGTGGATTGCTTTTATTAAACAAAAGGGAAATATGGACCAACGTTAATGCAACTTAAAGTGACATTACAGGTCCTGGTTCTTCTCATGCATTAGCCCCTGTACGAGGCAAACATGGAATTCCACTTGCTGCACCACCAGATGAGACACCCCAGCCTTTGCCCCCTGTGGCCCATCCACCAGCCAAAGGTAAATTAGTTAAACAGGGTTGAAGCACTGATATCTCGTGCAATTTGGAGATTTTATGTCTTTCCATGCTAGTATTGTGAAGGTTCTTCTGCTGTCGCTCTTTCAGTGCACAAAGCTGTGAGGCCTCCTAGTGGTGCTCCTGTTACATCTAGATCATCTTCTTCGAGTAAAGGGTATCAATCTCCTGCTTCTCCACCATCTATCCCATTTCATAAGAAAAACCGCACTAGAAACAACACTAATCACCCTGCTGCTGCTTTGTCACACCCGATATATCCTCCCTCTTCAAATGCTCAAGGTTTCTCTTTTAACGCTTCAAAATATATCCCATATATAAAAGCAAATGCTTTGTATTATGCTCTTAAAGTGAATCTAAATTTATTCTTTTCATGCCTTTCAGGTCCCTCCATCTCTCCATTTTTACGGGCAAAAAGGCATACACATTATGCTTCTCCGGCTGGTCCAGGTACCACAATGATAACTGGTTGACTAGATCATTTTTTGACAACTGAGCTCAAAACATATTGGATTTACTGCATGTAGGTCCTTCAGCTTCTGGATCACATGGCCTCTTTCCTAAACCAGCAACCATCGTCTCACCTGCTCCTTCACCATCTCCAAAAACATCTGTCTGGATTGAGAGTAAGGATCATCCAATTTTCTTACCTTCTGTTTTTGCTCTGCAGAGTATAGCTCATGATCCTTTGTCATACCATTAGCTTACATGCTTTTGAATTTGATTGCATTTCCAAGTGCCCATTCTTTCTCCTCCTGGGTCATCACCAAGGGGTCCAAAGAAGCCCTTCTTGCCACCTGTCCAAGCATTGCCTCCTCCACCTCCTAATGAAGGTAATTAAATTTCTGATTTTGTCACCTTGCAATTTTGAAAATTTCAACCTTCTGTTGTCCCTGTCTCTCTGGAAATTGTTCCTGCATGTAACACTGGTTTCTTTTGGGCCTGTAGATTGTTCAACTACTGTTTGCATGGAGCCATATACAAATACGCCTGCTGGCTCTCCTTGTGGCTGTGTCTTGCCCATGCAAGTTGGACTGCGCTTAAGTGTTGGATTATACACTTTCTTCCCATTGGTTTCAGAGCTTGCTCAGGAGATTGCTGCTGGTGTTTTTATGAAACAAAGTCAAGTTCGTATTATGGGAGCAAATGCTGCCAGCCAGCAACCAGAGAAGACAATTGTCCTAATTGATTTGGTTCCAGTTGGAGAAAAATTTGATAATACAACTGCATTTCTCACTTTTCAGAGGTTTTGGAAAAAACTAGTTGTCATTAAAACTTCCCTTTTTGGGGTCTATGAAGTGTTATACATTCGCTATCCAGGTTCATGAATTTCCAGTGTCTATTCATCCATTTTGTTTCCATAGATTGTTCTATATGGATAATCATTCAGAGGTTCTGCATTTGTAGGCCTACCTGCACCACCACCTTCAGCATCTTCAAACATTAACATAGTTGATGATGTGCCATATTCTGGCATTGACAATAATGCAAGGACGATGAAGCCCCTTGGTGTTGATGTAAGAAAAATGCATCACAAAGATAGGCTTGGTGGCGGCATGATTGCTGTTATTGTGCTATCAGCTTTTGTAGCACTAGTTCTATGCTGTACTGTAGCTTGGGTTTTGCTATTTAGACATAATGAGCATGATAGTCCACCAGCACAGACTCTGCAGCCTTTGTCAAGTGCTGTGCCAAAACCTTCAGGTAATTCCTGGAACTATAAAACATGGTGCATTTATCGTGTCCACTGTGGGGTATACTAGTTCGATAGAGTGAATTACAAGTGCCATGAACGTTCATAACTTCCCTGATCAGCAGCTTTTGGTGTTAGAATTTAATAATTATTTTCTCAAGTATTGGTCAGAAAAATGAATATATTGATGATTAATTGGGCAATCATCTTTTCCTTTTATATTCAATTATAGCCTAGTCATCATGTATACTTCAAATTAAGTGGAAATCAGACCACTGAAAGTCTTGAATAGTAGCTATGGATTAAGAAAATGTAAATGGATTAAGAAAAAGTAAATTTTGTAGGTACGACCGGATCAACGATTGGAAGTGGTGGGAGTTCTGCATCATTGTCATTTGGATCTAGTGTTGCTCCTTACACTGGCTCAGCAAAGACCTTCAGTAGAGTTGATATAGAAAGAGCTACTAACAACTTTGATGCTTCAAGAATACTGGGGGAGGGAGGCTTTGGTCGTGTTTATAATGGTGTTCTCCAAGATGGGACCAAAGTTGCTGTCAAAGTTCTAAAGAGAGATGATCAACAAGGTGGCCGAGAATTCTTGGCTGAAGTTGAAATGCTTAGCCGCCTTCACCACAGAAACCTGGTGAAGCTGATTGGCATATGCAAAGAGCATGCCCGCTGCTTGGTTTATGAGCTCATACCAAATGGAAGTGTGGAGTCTCATTTACACGGTACTTCTTTTGCTCTTCTAGTCTCTAGATCAAAAACAAACTTTACTCTTTCAAAATTTCCTTTCTTTTGTTTCTTGGAAAAATGACAATGCTAATCTGTGTCTTCTCATTCAGGGATCGATAAGGAATCTATTCCCCTCGATTGGAATGCCCGGATCAAGATAGCACTTGGTGCAGCTCGAGGTCTAGCTTATCTCCATGAGGATTCAAGTCCTCGTGTCATACACAGAGATTTCAAGTCTAGCAATATCTTGTTAGAACATGATTTCACACCAAAAGTTTCGGACTTTGGTTTGGCTCGAATTGCCATGGATGAGGAAAATAGACACATATCAACCCGCGTCATGGGAACTTTTGGGTAAGAATTCTTCTCTCCATCTGAAGAAAAATGATATCATAGGGCTTATAAAAACTGTACTGCGCTTTTACCTTTGTTTTGTGGAGAGTGGAGGTATCTCTAAAGTGCAGCTTACAATAAGCGTGCTTATTATCCATAGCCTTTGTCACAAGTATTTATGTAGAATTCAGATTGCAGCTATAATATGGTATTCTTTAAAGATACTGTCCAGATTACGATTGCTTTTCTCTAATCTGGAATAAGATGACAGTTATTGTGGGGTTAAAGGGTTTCTTTTGCATATCTTCGTGATTTTGAGAAGCAAGTTAATGGGCTTGTTACCATCACTTCATAACATACCATCTAACTTTGATTATGAGAAAAGGTGGTGGAGTGCCCTTCTTGTTTTGGATTATGTTTTACCTCTGCCAGATTTTCAAATACACACCTGATTTCCTCCGGGCATTTTATGCTAATAATTATTTTCTAATGATTTTATCCAGCTATGTGGCTCCAGAGTATGCAATGACTGGTCATCTTCTAGTGAAGAGTGATGTCTACAGCTACGGTGTAGTGCTTCTTGAGCTCATAACTGGAAGAAAACCAGTCGACATGTCGCAACCACCTGGTCAAGAGAATCTTGTTTCGTGGGCTCATCCATTTCTGACAAGTAATGAAGGGCTGGTAGCCATCATAGATCCATCTCTAGGACCTGATATTCCTTTTGATAGTGTGGCCAAAGTGGCAGCCATTGCTTCAATGTGTGTTCAGCCGGAAGCATCACATCGGCCATTCATGGGCGAGGTTGTTCAGGCCTTAAAGTTAGTATGCAATGAGTGTGATGGGGAAAAGGAAGCAGGTTCAGGAAGTTGCAGCCAAGAATTATCCATTGATATGGATACTGGGGTGAGTGGTGGCTCAGGACGGGTTCATCCTTTAGGAAACCAAACGACTGCAGTGAATTACGACTCTGAGCCAGATATAGAGAGGGCATTGTCAATATCAGAATTGTTGGGGTTGTCTGTGAGTTATGAAAGGCAGGCATCTGGATCATTTAGAATGAGAAAATGTTCTAGTTCTGGTCCGTTGACAACAGGAAGGAGCGGATGGTTTTGGCAGAGAATGAGGAGATTGAGAGGGGAAAGCGTGAGTGAACATGGGATTGTTTTCAGCAAATGGCCAGGTTCGCATTGAACACCTATAATTAACGAGGAATGCATGGTTCTTTAATTCTATTCTATTCTAGGCAATTAAAGTAATCAAGGGTGCCAGCTTCTTCTTTTAGACGATAAGTCGGGGCGTAGTTTCCCCCGTCTTATTACTACTTGATGTACTTTCCCCTTTATATAAAAAAAAAAAGTAATCAAGGATTACTAAATTAATACTGTTCTGTCTGTCTGTCCAGTCATAATAGAAACAGCAGCCTATGCCCCTTCTTAGTTAGGTTCTGCCAACTGTATACAACTTTTTCTTTCTTTTTTTCATCTCAATATCAAATTCTGAGTGATACTAGCAATTTGGCCATGTATAAAAGAGAGTTGTTCTAATGTATAAGGCTCTTTGTTTTGCGAAGGTAAAAAGAGAGCTATCAATTATATATAATTTTTTCTCTGTATTTTATAAAAAGGTTATTTTCATGACTCAAATCTATATCCTTTCAGTCACAAAGGAGTAATTAGTTACGCCAATTTAGCTATATATATGTATATGTTAAATTATTTGGTGCACTTTAAATTAAATATAAAATAGATTAAGTAATTATTTAAATTAGAAATTACATCAGCAGGGCAAGTCATGACTACTTTCCTTTGAGTTAACAAACTAATAGGTTTTTACTGCGCAAATGTACAATGGTAATTCAGAGACGTATAATGCCCAGTTATTTTTTAAATTAAAGAGTATGTATTTATAAGTTTTGATATGAATGATTATTGTTAAAGTTAAAATTTTGAGGGGAAAATTAGAAGTGTATGATTTTGGATAAAATTTTGTAAGCAAAAAGAGGAAAAAAAATTATGAGTTGAATATTTAAATTTGATTAACAAAAGTATAAAGAAAAAATTAATAATCCAAAAGGATAAATAAAATTTGAAAATGTATGATGCTGAATTAACGGCTCCAATTTCATTTTACTTTATGTGCATGTTAAGTCAAAACCGTGCATGTTATTATTAATTATTAATATTAATTATTAATTAATTAAGTATTATATAGTAAATGTGAATAGAATGGTTGTTATGGGCATAGTATCTACTGGTTTATTCAAATGAACTGAAACATTGATACAAGTATTAGTCCATTCAAAAAATAGGAATTGAGTTATCTTAACTTTGCTTAGGCTGCTTTTTTTTCTAAACAAATTCTATCTAAATGATGAAGCGGACTCGGTTTATCCTTATATCAAACACAAGATTAGAAACGGAAACAAAACTTGGCACGTCATCTTTGTTTCGATCATCTGCTATGTTTCTATTTCCTCATGCCTATCTGTCTCTTATATATGTATTAGAGGATATAGTCTCAGCAAATTAATGACTTATAATCACGAATAAGTACGGTGGTGGTGACTTGTGGATCTAAAACAAAACTTGTTCTCCTGGGTAGGGTATTAAAATATTCTTTAATTAGCATATAAACACACTAGTAAACTTAGTAAATATCAACTACTTTATATTTAACTAAGAGGGAACAGACTGGAGGTTGGGTCAGCAAATTGAAAACTATTGAAATTGGAAGCAAAAATATATTTAGTACATATTTGTGCTTTTTCCTATTGATTACCTCAGATTTTTTTGTATAGAGTTTTAGCTTTTCGTTCCATGCAGCAGATACAGATATAGGCTCTTCTTTTCGTTTTATTTTTATTTGATTTAAGCCTTAGATGTATTTTTTAATCTCCAAACCTTTAACTGAATCACAATATAGTCATAAACAATCTTAAACGATTTAGTTTAAATCAATATTTAATTATATATTTAGATTTGGTAGCACCGTACACTTTTAAAGTATTTTATGATTTTAATTTATAAAAAATCATTGTTATTACTCAATGTTAAAAAGGAAAAAGGATTAAATTTCAAAGTAAAAGTTTGAAAAAGCATTAAACCATTCTTGATTTTTATTATCCATAAGTCGAGATCTTTGTTCTAACTCCTTTAACATTTTAGAGACCACACCATATTATCAAAAAGTTGGTAAAGAGAGGAACTAAAATGGTATATCTTTTCTGTATGTCATCATATGATAAAACATGATTTTTATGAACATACATATTTATAATTTCATCCACTTCTTTTCTGGATAAATCAATTATATCTCGAATATGGAAAATCAAAAATTAAAAAAACTCACTTTCAATCAATTACAAGAATAAAAAGTCAAAAAGAAGGATAAATGTAATCATATTAATGTTATCCGACATTGTTTAGTAGTAAGGATTTCTCCTCTATAACTCTCTCAAGAGACATTGTGTCAAAGTAAAGAAGGGAAGCAATTGAACTTATAGTGGGTTGTACGACAACAGAAGAATGGTAATTGTTTGAATTCTAGAGAAACCTATGACATAATGTGTCAATCATATAAGTCTTTATTCTTTCTAAGGATCAAAAACATTGGTTTACAGAGGGACATAAATGATTAACCCCTCAAGGTGTATATATACCCGAAATCTCAGATATTTCCTTGTGACTAGAAAATAGAGATAGGAACTCAGACTAAAGCATAGCCTAGATGTGTAGAGTTCTGACTTCCTTTTACCCTGACCATTTACATATTACCCTGACCATTTACATAAAGAATAATTAGTATCAGATACAATTATGAAATTATCTCATTCCTTGTGATGGAGATCTCCTCACATGAAAAGCATACCTTAGAAGACTGTACTGGTCCGATAAATGCAGTATCATCTAACTCATAAGCAAAAAGAGCACGCATCATATTGAAGAGCCCTTGAACAAAACCAAACCCGTTATTCTCTTAGTAAGGCCATGCTTACGAAGACATAATAAAGAACAATTTTAAACCAACTGAGGAGCACAAAAAGAGCTATTGAAAAAACACTCTTGTAACTTGTACCAAGAAGCATATTCTAGACTCCATAAATGTTTCGAATCCTACCCATCTCTTAAAATTTTGTTAAGACTTTCTTTATTTATAGCTCATTTGCCTAATTCTCCATCAAATGATAATATAAAAGTTTTCCTTTTTTAAAATGATAAAAATTGATATGATACAGTATAATAAATAGGGTTTCTCTTTCTATTTCATCCTACTAGATAGGTTTTGAAATTTATTAAAATTTTAACAAATACACGAGAGATGAAAGCACATCAACATAGTTGCAATTTAACTTATAGAAAATGCCCCAGGTAAAAGGTGTAATTCAGATTGACACTTTGGGTTGGCATAGTAACTTGAAAGCAAAACTGAAAAGAGTAAAATATGCACTACTGACCTTTAGCAACTAAGTTAGCCACCACTTTTACTACATGGATTCTAACATTGGTATCTTTTGACTGAAGCAATTGCAAAACCTTTTGTAGTCCAATTGTCAAACAATTTTAGGAAAAAATTATATAAGAAACACATGAATTGGATCTTAGTTATCATACAACTCCATGCCTAAAATTTGTTTACCTTGCTTAAAAAGAAAGGCCATTGGTGTCTTGTGTCCATTGGTGGATTTACTAAATTGAGATTGCCTATATTGAGACATAAGGGAATCCAAAGAAGTGAAGTCATTTCTAGATCCGCCTCTGTCAACATACCTTCTTGTCTGCAAACATAAAAATGACATCAATAGGGCTACAATTTCAAAAATACGCATTTGTGATTAAAGAAGAGACAAATCTGCTTCATCCTATTTCTCAAAACCACTGATGCTGATGTAAGTAGTTATTTGAAAGTATTTTAGTTAGTATTAAAACCAAATAATTACGGGCTTAAAGTAAGAAGAGCATCTATCTGAATAAAATTACCTGATCAACTTCAAGATTCACATGCAACAACTAACTTTTCAAAATCATAATTTCTTTTTCTATTTTCTTCTTTGCATTAGCATCATCCTCCAGTTTCTTGTGCAGCTTTATAACCTCAACATCATCACTTGCCTAGAGCATGAAATAACCCCTTATATTTAACAAATTCCAAACTCTTTTCTCTTCTTATCTAAGTAGGGAAGGGAGGAAGAAAATCTTGTAATCACACAGAAGCAATATAATGATAATAAAGTATTGTAATCCACATAACACATACCGCAGATTGCAAAAAATGCTCTAATTGACTCTTGAGCTTGTTGGCCTCGTCTTCAGCTTACTTTCTTAACTGAAATTCATTTTAAAGCAACCTATTTAACTCAGCAATGTCCTCACTAACAGAAACCCCTAACTTCTGAAAATTACAAGAGATGAAAGATGAGTAGTTATCAAGTTTAAACTAATTGCAAAGTAAAGCATAAGGAGACCTAATATACAATGATGAGGGTAACAAATAATGGAAACATGTTTACCATTGAAAGACATCATGATTGTTTTTATTGTGCATAAAAGATGCATGCAAAGAAGTCAAGTTATGCCTAACATTTGTCATATATGTCCCGAGCCAAAAACAAACTTATACCAAGGCAAGATGCAACAAAGAATCCTAGCTAGAGTTAACAGGAGCAATAAATTATCATCTCAAAACTGGCCAGATTGATCGACCTAACTAGTAAAGATACCTCAACAATTTGAAAACCTAAAAAAATATCAATTACAGATAGGCTACCTCTCTATTACGTTTACCAGTGAAGCCATCACGCTGATTCAACATAATTTTCTCTTCGAGTTTCTTGACTAACTCCACATACTCCATCTGGCAATTTATTTTTTCCTGCTGCAAAAACAACACAAATCTCAAATTGGATACATATTCATGTAAAATACAAATATTAGATTTCAGTGAAAAAGTTTCCTAACTAAGAAATGTTCACTGATTCCACTTGTGTTTCCTTATGCACATGCTAAAGGTTAAATAAGTAGTAAACCTAGATATGTCATTCATAAATTTTGCACAATTGTAAATTATTTTATGTAAAAAAGAATTAGTGGACACAAAAAGTAATTAACAAATTTTTAATGAAAAATGCAGGATGTGAAATTAGTGGATTAACCTCCAAGGCTTCTACAGAGTTTCTTTCTACCTCAGAAATTCGTCATTATGCTTTTGTAGGTTAATTCTTTTGACTTTGTCATCAAAAGCTTTCTATTGTCTTTCATTTTCAGCTATTACGTTGTCAACTGATACACTCATATTTTCGTATATCTTTAGGACTTAATTTAGAGTCATTTACGTTCATTTTATGTTCATCTATAGCTGGTTTATCATGTTTTAGTATTATTCGAGGTTCGTTGACGTAAAATGCTTAAATGAATCAAATAAACTCGAATTGCACTGTTTTTGGGATTCTGACAGACTTGATCTTTAGTCATTGTGGGATTTTTATCTCAAAATTAGTTTAGCCAAAAATTCTGAAATTTCATACTTAAATTCTTGACTCATTAACGGATTTTTTGGAACCAATTACAGGTTTTTATAAGCTGGAATTTAGGAGAAATAAATTCCCAAACTTGCATAAGATTTTTAGATCTCCAGGATGACCTTTCGACGATGTTTCAATCATAACTTTTGACTCAGATGGTGGAATTTAGTGATTCAAGACTCAAATTGAAGCTAACTCAAAGACAAATCTACTAATAAAATTTGAGCTCCAAAATCGTCACCGTTTGGTTTTTATGAATTGTCGAAATTGACTCTAAAAATTTGGCAGGAACGTGTTTCATTGTATGTCCCTAAATTAGGTCAGCCACCTCATTAGTGTGTGGGGTATAAAAACCGACCTTTTTCTCTAGGTCTAGGGTCAGTCTCCTTTGGGTTTTTATAAAAACTCCTAGTGAAACTCTTCTTCTCTTCTTTTCTATTTTAGACGCAAATTCCTTGGAGAATTGGGTGGTAGATTCTTTTTACAAGGTCTGTGTAGCTAAGTTTTTATTTCAATTGCAAAGGATTTAGTCAACGAAACCAATTAATTCATTCATCAGACTCGAGGAATTATTCGCGCATCGTATTTGCATAATCAAAGAATTACCAACTTACTGATTTTATGCTTCTTAACTACTAAGAAAATAAATCTTTGCAAACAATCATAAGTTTCATAACTACTAATCCACCTATGTCGCATACGAGCGTTATTATAGTCGGTTTAATGATCTTACCTTGAAAACCTCGACAACTCCTATCATCAATTTAAGACAAAGTTTGAATTCTCTCAGAGTAGGTTGACAACTACTATCAACGACCTAGCTATAAATCAATTAATTTGGCAACTACTACCATCAATTAATCAAATAGCGTCCAAAAATCTCTTATAAATCTTAATTTTGAATTTTAAGATTTACGAGTTCAATTTAGTCATTAAAGTGCCAGAATTCAAACACATGATTGCAAATCATGAACACAAGAATCAACTAAGATTAAATCCTCATGAATTAATATAGGTTCGAAGGGTATAACCCTTTACAATTGAAATAAAAACTTAGCTACACATACCTTGTAAACGTTGTTACCATCGATGGTCTAAGACAATTGTGTTCCTTTCGAAAAGAATTAAAAAGCAAGAGTGTGGCTGGGAAGTATAAAGAATAATCTAGAGAAAAGACCCCCTCCCCTAGAGACCAAAGTCGTATATATATGTCATATCTATCATGAAGTGGCTGACCTAATTAAGAAGCCAACTACAAAACAAATTCCTTCTCTTCACGTCAATTGACAGACGTTGCAATCCCCCTTCAGCATCTGCCTAACCAACCCTCCAAAGTGGCATGGCTTCCATGAGATGAACATCGACTCATCTTTAAATAACCAATGGAGTCGTGCCATGTCATCCAAGTGCTTTGAAAATCGATTGGAGTTTTGTTAGCTTAGAACTGCGTTTTTGACAATACACCAGGGTCAATTTCGACTATGTATAAAACTCAAACGGTGACAATTTAGGAGCTCAAATTTTATCAGTAGATTTGTCTTTGAGTTAGCTTCAATTTGAGACTTGAATCACTGAATTCCACCATCTGAATCAAAAGTTATGATTGAAACATTGTCGAAAGGTCATTCTGGAGATCCAAAAATCTGACGCAAGTTTGGGAATTTATTTCTCATGAATTCCAGCTCAGAAAAACCTGTAATTGATCCCAAAAAATTTGCCAATGAGTCAAGAATTTAAGTATCAAATTTTAGAATTTTTGTCTAAACCAATCTCGAGATAAAAATCCCACAATGACTAAAGGTCACGTTTGCCAGAATCCCAAAAACAGTGCAATTCGAGTTTATTTGATTCATTTATGCATTTTACATCAACGAACCTCGAATAATGCTAAAACATGATAAACCAGCTATAGATGAACGTAAAATGAACATAAACAACTCTAAATGAAGTCCTAAAGATATACAAAAATATGAGTGTATCACTAGGTTTAGTATCTTACATGGGCATTTCATGATATGAGAAAATGAAAGTTTATGGATATTTAGAAATAAGAGATATTACGTAGTCTAAAATATTAGGCACAAATTCAGCATTTGTGGTTACTGTTATGATATATTTTATATATTCCTTATTTAGTTTTGGCATTTTAAATTGGACATATAAGATAATTGGAATTATTATATGGA
>JAOSBK010000205.1:12685605-12696089 GCA_027568895.1 Erythroxylum shatona | reverse complement strand
CAACAAAACCTTGAGGGGTCGCGAGTTCGATTCCCAAAGAGGACAATACTGATTAAGGTTGGATGTCGCGGTATAACCCGCAAACACCTATGGGTGGGAGGTGGGGTCCAACACCAATTTTGAGAAGAACTAGATGAGGTGATTAAGCAGATCCCTCTTGATAAGAGAATTATTATAGAATGAGACTTTAATGGTCATATATGGGTAGTCAGGGATGGATATTTATGGACTTGTGGAAGTTTCGAGTGTGGTGATAAAAATGATAATGAAACTACTTTATTGGATCTCGTGGTAGCATTTGAGTTGGTGATAACCAACCCTTTTTTAAAAAATAAAAATTAGAAGCACCTGGTTACTTTTAAGAGCAAAACCATGAAAACTCAAATTGATTACTTCCTGGTAAGGCGAAGCGATCTACCCAGTTGTAAGGATTGCAAGGTTATACCTAATACTTGCTTATTAACTCATCATAAATTATTGGTTTTGGATCTTATAATTAAGGGTTAGAGGAAGCAGAGAAGTCCTTGGAGATGTAATATAGTCAGATGATGGAATCTAAAAGGGGATACAGTGAAACAACTTAGGGATAGAGTAATATATAGAGAACAATAGAAATTAGAAGGAGATGTTAACTAGATGTTAGAAAGGGTAATAACTCTTTTAAGGAATACAACTAAAGAAATCTTGGGTATTTCTAAAGGGCCTAGGGGGTAGTAAGATGGAGTCTTGATGGTGGAATGAAGATGTATAAGAAAATGTTAAGATAAAAAAGATTGCCTATAAAGTTATATTGGATAACACTACAGAGATAGAAAGAGTATTTAATAGAGAAAGCTACAAACCAACAAAGAAAGAGGTGACGAAGATAGTCTTACAAGCTAAAAACAAAGCTTACAAGAAATATTTTTAAGTTGGCCGGAGCTAGGGAATAGAAGCGAGAAACTTAGAAAAAGTTTATTGTATAAAAGATGAAGTAGGGCAAGTGGTTGTGACTAAAAATGACATCAAAAGCCAATGAAAGAGATACTTCTATAGCCTTTTTAATGAAGCTCAGAGGACAACATCTCTTTAAGTGATTTTAGATCATCCGAGACCTATTGTAACTTTACTTGTTTTCGGCAAATTTCAAGGAAAAAAATTAAAAGAACTTTGAGGGAGATAAAAGTGAAAGGGCAGTAGAACCTAATAAGATATAGGGTCTTACTTAGCTAGCCAAGTTTTTAAATGTGAACTTTAAGTCCGCTAAAATGTCGAATGAGTGAAGACGTGGTATGCTAATGCAATAGTAAGAGACAAATTAAAGGTGACTAATATTAATGAAAATTAAGAGAGACAAGATTTAGGTGGTTCAAACATGTTAAGAGAAGACATCATAACGCTCTAACGAGAAGATGCCAGAAGATTATATTTAGAGACTATAGGAGGAAGAAAAAAAGGAAGGCCAAAGATGAAATGGAGAAGGTGATCAAGAATGATATATCTTTGTTGAAACTTATAGAGGACGTGCCCCTTGATAGAAAACTTTAGCATACGAGGATAAGAATAAATGATCTCATATAGAGAGATTCTTGTTGTTTTCATAGGTCTTTTAAACATTTTTCCTTCAAGTCTTATGCATTGTATTTAGATTAAACATTTAATGTGTAGTACTTCCCTTTTAGTTATTTGCTTAGACATTTCCTTACTTAGCCTAAATATTTTCTAATATTGACTTGTTTGACTTTTTTATTTACTTGTCTTCTTGCTTGTGTATATTTATTTACTTATTTTATCTTTTATCTTTTACTCTTTACCTTGTTATATTTTTATTGTATTATTTATTATATTTTATTTATTTATTTATTATTTTATGTCTATTTTATTTTTATTTTTAATTATTATTTATTTTTTAATATTTATATTATTCGTTTCTTTGGTTATAAAGGATTTGAAGTACCTTGACTATAAGCTATAACTTTTAGTTTAAGTGGTATCGGAGCTCTAGGTATGGGCTTGGTGCAGCCCCCACATCTCGTGTTCGAGTTGTAGCATAACCACTGCTTCCGAATCACTTTGAAGTTGCGCAGAAGCGTGGTGGGTTATGAGGGTTCGAAGTACCCTGACTACAAGTTATAGCTTTTAGTTCAGGGTCCTTCCTCATCTACAAATGACAAGGATGACAGTGGCTCCGTTGACACAATAATAGAAGAATAAAGGAAGTAGATAACACTCCTAAAGAATGTAGGGCCCATTAGTATCAGAGCCTAGTAATAGGCATGTAACCACTTTAGCTAAACCATGGAATGTATAAAAAAAGATATAAACAACAATTAGAAGACATAACACAATTAGTGAATAAACTCACCTTAGCCCCTTCTCCTACAGAAAATCTACACCCTATTTCTAATAAGGATGAAATTATCTATAGATATGAATCAGATCAAGAATTATACGTTGATAGAAAACTGACAAAGATAAACCAAAAAGTAGCCATGCTGGAGGAAAAAGGAAAAAAAGGAACAACAACATGCTTACCGATGGGAAACTAGACCTATTGAAATTGATAATTTAAATAAATTTGGATATTATCGTAAAGAAAGTAAAATTAGAAAATTTCCTTCTGAATATACATCAAAACATATAACCTTAGGACCTGATAGAATACTTAATCTAGATTGTGTAATTGCACCTGAAAAACTATTATTAAAATGGGTTAATAAGTTGCAATTAATTATTCAAATAGAAAAACTGTTTGAAGGATTAGACAACAAAAACGTACTATGGAATTTTATTGCTTATAAAACAATTGGAATAGTTCTAGATTTTCTAATTGATAATGAAGAACGAATAAAAAATACCACTGACTATTTACTCGCTCTTGACAATATACAAACCTTTCAAGTAATATTAAAAGAAATTTATAAAGAATTCAATGGATGAGATGTAGCCTCATATAAACAGAAAATAGATAATGACGAACGAAGAAATGCTTTATGGCATTTAAACAACATGAGAATTTGTGATATTTGTTATTTAGAACAATATATTTGTGAATTCAAGAAATATTATTATAAATTAACTAGAGAAGAACAAGAAATGAATATTCAAATTTTTATCCAAAAACTTCCTTATCCTATTAACCAAAAATTAGAAGAACAATTTCAAGAAAAAAAAAGCAAAATATAGTAGCATATAATTTAGGCGGAACCATTGCTATTACTAAAGAAGTTTTATCACAAAAATGTTTAGAAGCAAAATTACATAAAAAGTTAAGATATAAGGACATTCAACTTTGTTGTTCAAAATATGTAGAAGTACCACAACAATATGGTTGTGATTTTTCATCCTATAGGCATCCTAGACAAAACATACACCTTTTAGAACTAAACGGTATAAATGGAAAAAATATCCCCAAAAATATAAACAACAACCATTCAGACCTTATAAAAAGTATTTTAGACGTAAAAACTATAGATAATTCAAACCCAAAAAACAATATTGCTCTCAAAAGAAAAAATCATGTAAATGTTGGCTATGTAAAGAAGAAGGACATTATGCAAACAATTGTCCAAAGAAAAATCAAACTAAATATAAAGTAAATATTAATATATTAAATTCAGCATTTGAAGAAGATTTAGAACCAATCGAATCAGATTATGAAACTAATTCAACTATTTTATCTCTTTATCTCTATGAATCCCAAAAATCGGAATCATCAATTGAATCCAATTACAACTTTTATTCAAGTGATTATTCAAAATAAAAGAGTAAATGCATATATAGATACAGGAACTACTATCTATATAGCATCAAAATAATTATTAACTAAGTGGAAGAAATTAGAAAAACCACTTCAAATTTGAATAGCAGATGGAAGTTTAAAATCAATTTGGTATGTCAGCTATTGCAACAATATCATAATTGAATAATATACCTTTATAGTATCATCGATTTATCAGCAAGAATCAGGATTACCATTAATATTAGGAAACAATTTTCTAAAATTATACAATCCCTTTTTTCAATATCTACACTTTATAACACTAAAAATATCAATAATAAAATCGTTAAACCAAAAAACAATTATTCTCAAAATCCCTATATATCATACGATGTATTATCAAAAATTAAAACTTTTAACTGATAAACTATATTATTTATAATTTTATCTTCTCAACAATATGTCTAGTCAAACAGAAATATAAACATTGTTAGAAAATGTTTGTAGTGAAAATCTACTTAACCCTTTTAAAAATCATAATACTCAACTTATTGAAATAAAATTAAAAGATCCTACTCAAGAAATTAACATTTGAAATAATATTCCTTATACTCAACAAGATGTTAAAGAATTTAAAACTGAATGTGCGGAACTTCTTGACAAAATTAATCTCTCTAAGCACCAGTAAACATTCTGCCTCTACTTTTTATGTAAATAATCATTTTGAACAAAAAAGAGGAAAAAGAATAATGATAATTAACTATAAAAAATTAAACGAAGTAACTATAGGTGATGCATATAAATTACCTCGAAAAGATTATATTATTAATAAATTAAAAGGATAAAATTGGTTTACTACATTAGATGCCAAGTCAGGATACTTGCAATTACGATTGCATAGAAATAAAAAACCACTTACTGCTTTTACTTGTCCACCTCAGAAACATTTTCAATGGAACATATTATGCTTTGGAATTAAACAAGCCCCTAGTATTTATCAACGATTTATGGACAATAATCTTGAAGGATTAGAAGAATTTACTCTAGCCTATATTGATGATATTATAATCTTCTCCAATACAGATATAGAGGACCATTTAAAAAAGGTAAAAATTGTTCTTCAACGATGTCAAGAAAAAGGACTAATCTTAAGTAAGAAAAAAGTAAAATTAGCTCAACAAAATATTGAATACTTAGGCATTGAATTCCATAATAGATTTTTAAAATTACAACCAAACATTCTTTCTAAAATACAACAATTTCCCGATATATTGAAAAATAGAACCCATGTTCTACAATTTTTAGGTATACTTAATTATATATCAGACCAAGGTTTCTTTAAAACTCTTGCTAAAGAAAGAAAAAGATTACAACTAAAATGTAGCACAAAATCTCAATGGAATTGGATGGTTGATGATACAACAGCAGTAAAACATTTGAAAGAACTCTGCAAGGATTTACCTGTTTTATATAATTTTCTTCCTAAGGATACACTCCTGATACAAATTTTGCCAGTATAGATCCTATTTTATATAATTACCTTCCTAAGGATACACTCATGGTACAAATTGATGCCAGTATAGATACATGGGCAGGATGCCTCTTGACACAACCACCCAATCAAAAGAAATATTTACTTTGCAAGTATATAAATGAGACTTTTAATCTCGTAGAAATTAAGTATCCAATACTTGAAAAGGAAACATTAGCCTATTAATCTATTACGTGTTGAATTTACCATTCAAACATATCCAAAGTATTTATGTGGATTTACTAAATATCAAATCAAAATTAATTACAACCAAGGACGTTTAATCAGATGGCAGTTGGAATTAAATCAATATACTTTTTATATTCATTCTATAAAATCTTCTAACACCAATCTTGCAGATATTTTAACCAAAGAATGAAAGTAGCAATAATCAATCTCAAGGAGTCATTGAAAAAGAAGGAAGCAGAATTAGTGGACCTCTAACAACAAGTAGGTATTGTTGCTAAAGAAATTAACCAACTTCGATCAACTATCACCCTCTTAGAAAAACAACGCTCTCCTGATCAACCACCTACCAATACCACTATTACTCCACCTACCCTCCAACCAATTACTCCACAACAGATTATCTAACTCTCTTTATCCACCTCCTCATCCACGTTTCAACGCAAACAAATTTGTCAGGAAGAAAATGTTTATGCCATTTTTAATGGACCTATCGTCGGGATTTATGACCAATGGCACAAAACTGCAGTACATATCACTGGGAAATCATCCATTTTACATAAAAGTTTTACGAGCAGACAAGAAGCAAAAAAAGCCTTATCTGAATTTAAAGAAGGACCCATCCTGAAACCATAATACAAACAGATTCTAGAAAGAACAACACCAGAACCCAACATGAAGTCATTAGGTAGACCTGTCCATATGGATTGAATTAACTCAATATTAACTAAATCAATCAAAGAAGAAATGAGAAGGATCACTTCGGAAATGTTTTGCGAATGTTTCCAAGCACTTAATGATTGGAAGGAGGAACAAAAGATTTTTCAGTGTTATCCCAAAAGCAGAGGAAAATATGGACCAAAAGCAATCATCTTTCCCCAAGCAGACCCTATGACCACTTATCTATTCTTCCAAAGTGGACTCACTAATACCATTTATTTAACCAAATTAAACATTTTGTTAGAATTTCCTACAGGATTTGTCCAGGCAATCAAAAATTATCAAGAAAGATTTGCTAAGGAATAAGAAATATTCATCAAAGTTTCCAAAAAAAAAGAAATATTCATCAAGGTATTCAGTAGTTACCTTATTTTTAAGGAAACAGACACTATCAAAGATGCAGAAATCAAAGTATCAAGAATTGCATTCCTTCATATTGGAATAAGCAACGGGATGTACCCTCCCTTAACCTCCTCGACATACTTTTCATTAGGATTTAATCAATCAACTCAATCTCAATTGTTTGGAAGGAGTATATCAACAATGCTTAAGAATTAACGACAAATCTTTAATCAAAGTTAACTACAAAGGACCAAACATTATTATGATCTCTGCATATAAAACACCAGTATCAATAGAAGCTCTTTAGATTATTAAACAATTTGAACAACCCTTTTCAGCTATCCAAGGCATTTTTTAGGATTTATCAGACCAATGGAAACAGGCTATTTGTCAACAACTTAGTAGCTATCCTCAGCACAAATGTAATTATCGTCCTTCCTTATCTACAAATGACAAGGATGACAGTGGCTCCGTTGACACAATACTAGAAGAATAAAGGAAGTAGGCAACACTCCTAAAGGATGTAGGTCCCGTCGGTAAAAATTATTAGGCCTTGTTGGCCACTAGTATGTACTTTATGCTTTTACTTTTGTCGGCCACTAGTATGTACTTTATGCTTTTACTAAAGTAGATTCCTTTTCTTTTGTCGGCCACCTGCTTTGACCTCTTTCTTTTCTTTTTTCTATATAATGTAGAGGTCGCAGCCTCCTAAGACCATGAAATAATAAATTACTCGTAATTCTCTTACCTTCTCTCTAAAATCCAACTCTTTCCTAGGATTGGCTTTCAAACGAAAATGAGAACAGGTATGAGTTTGTTAGTTTTTTATCGTTTTATCACCAAGTAGTTAACATTGAATTCAATCATTTTTTTCATTTCATCAATCTTTATGCATATTTATTTACTTATGAATTATTTATGCCTTCAAATTATGTTTTTCTTATCTGCTAGTTGTATGTTTTACTCTCCTCCACAAAAATTAGAAGACTTTTTACGTAGTTGTTTAATTAACAAATTTAATCGACTATTATTTCAACATTTACTAGACGTAATACATGATCCATCTATTTCGTATAATAATTTAGACTAAATGACCTCCTTCATATTCAATTATTGAATTCTCATTAGTTATCTTTACCTACTGATCATATATGCATGTTCACCTCTGTTCACCTTTTTAATTGTTTGTTTTGCTTATCTAGATTCACAAGAAATTAGCCTTTTATTCTTAGATTGTTTTCAATATACATTTAACTTGACTCGACTAGTTATAAGATTGCACGATTTAGTAAAATATATTTATCTTCGAAATAAACATAAAACAACTAAGCCATTTTATTCTAAATATTTCGGATAATTCACTATGCCCAAGGATTGTAACAAATGCCAAGCTATTTTTAGCTATATCAAATTTATCGAACAAAAGATTAGTCTCAGCAAACAAATTTTTAAGTCTTATCAAAACATATATTTAGCCACATATCTACTCAATATACCCCATTCTCCTTCTCAACAAATAGAAGAAAGTTACCAAAAGATGCAAAACTCTCCACAGATCTTAGTCAACGAAGAAGCAGAAATTAAACAAGCTCATTTATTACTGTTTGAACATTATACTACCCATCTTGAAGCAAGTACAACTTCATCTAATTAATAATCTTTTATATATGACTTCTTGTCTTATTTGTCAGCAATTACAACAACAAATAACAACTACAACAACTTTACTACATTAATATAAAACAGACATAGAATATTATGAAAATCAATATAATTATTTACAATTTGTTCATTAGTAATCTCGCGGGAATCGTACCTACAAAAAAAAACTAGAATTAGCTTAAAATCTTCATCAGTTTTATACTCAAGAACTAACTTATTTAGAAAATACATTACAAAATCATCAAATCAGTACTCCATATCAACACTAAACATGACTGAACAAGATCAAGAACAAAATATAATAAAAATAGACAATTTAGAATTAACCGAATCAACAAGTACTTTTCATATAAATACTTTATTATCAAACGAAAAACAAAAACAAATAGCTAAAGCTCAATTAAACTTAAAACTAGACAAGATATTCAATATTCCTTATTTAAAACTTTTATAAATAGAAAAAATATTATTTATTTTGGTAAAATTGTTTATGAAACACCTATTAGAATAAATCAGTATAATGGACATATTCGAATCAATTTAAATGACCAATAACAAATTTCTAGATAACTACAAAAGATAACAAAAGAAAAAAGACATAAAATTGGATATAGTCATTTATCTACAATACAAATTTTATTAAAATCAACTTTTTAAGAAGGAATCGATTCACCCATAAGAATGGCAATAGTTAACGAAAGAATGACCAATCTAAATGACCATATCATAGGAATAATGAACGAAAATCTCGCTTATGGAAAAATTAAATTTAATGCTTGTTTGAAATTAGCATCCCTTTAAAATCACATAATTTAGATAACAATAACCATTGCATGTAAGTTTTATAAAGAAAATCTAATGAATTTAGGACAATGTCCATTTTCCATCATATATCAAATTAGTTATGCTTTAATCAATTCTCATCATAGTATTAAATTTAGAAATACAAATAAAATTTATATTGATCAATTATTCAGTGATATTGCTAAAGTAGGTACTAACATATGAACAAAACTAAGAACTCTACTTGAGATTCTGTATCCAATCCAACTAAACCCAAATATAATTCCTCGACTTTCCTTTTTTGAGTCTAGCTTTATAAATAAACCCAATCTTTTTAGATCACAATCCTTACGCTTACAAAGACTCTTAAGATTTACAAAACTTGGACAAAATTTAGAACAGTTAGTTAGAATTACAGATCCTATTATTTCTCATAACAATTCCGAACAATCAGTTTCAAAGGAATTAGCTACTATCAAAAATCAATTACACGAATTAACTACACGTATTAAAAAGACTTTATGAGTGTCACTCAATATATTACCAAAGTACGAGAAAAATAAGTATAAATAGAAATTCAAGTAAATGAACTTTTAACTAATTAAACTAATATCACTAGAATAATACAACAATTAGTAAAAGATAATATACAAAATAAAGAAACAATAGTCAATATACAAGAAAACCTAGAAAACTTAGTAGCTAGACTAGAAAAATTGGTTGACAAACTACACACACATTTGCTACCCAAAACTTGAGTTGAAGGTAGGACGAAACCAAATTACTTAAATCCACCATGCATTCACTGAAACAACCTAGTTCGTTGTGCTGAGAATCGAACACGCAATGTGGGGCTAAGCCTCAAGCTCATACCTGAGCTCTGATACTACTTTGTTATCCAAAACTCGAGTTGAAGGTAGGGCGAAACCAAATTACTTAAATCCACCTTTGGTTGTAATTCTAAAAATCCATTATGGAATTCAATGCCTAAGTATTCAATATTTTGTTGAGCTAATTTTACTTTTTTCTTACTTAAGATAAGTCCTTTTTCTTGACATCATTAAAGAACTAGTTTTACCTTTTTTAAATGGTCCTCTTTATCTGTATTGGAGAAGATTATAATATCATCAATATAAGCTAGAGTAAATTCTTCTAATCCTTCAAGATTATTGTCCATAAATCGTTGATAAATACTAGGGGCTTATTTAAGTCCAAAGGGTAATACGTTCCATTGAAAATGTTTCTGAGGTGGACAAGTAAAAGCAGTAAATGGTTTTGTATTTTCATACAATCGTAATTGCCAATATCCTGACCTAGCAGCTAACACCACAAGAAAATTTGGTTTCAGCAACTATTATTAATGGTTGCTAAAAGTAAGAAAATGGTCGTTAAAAGTTATAGCGACCAAAATCAGGTTGGTCACAGGTGGTCACTATAGGGTTGTTACTAAAAGTGCTCAGTGACGAGTTATTACGTTGGTCGCTAAAAATGCATTATTAACAACCATTTAAAATTGGTCACTAAAGGTAGAATTATTAGCGACCAAATTTATACTTGCTA
>JAOSBK010000205.1:12672038-12685483 GCA_027568895.1 Erythroxylum shatona | reverse complement strand
CGATTCGATTCGTTGACTACGTTGCTTTCGCTTTCCGATTTCGATTCGTTTCCGATTTGTTTGAATTTTCGATTCAAGTTTTCGTTAGTTCTGTTTACTTCGCTTTCAATTCTTCCGATGTGTTTCAGTCTTTCGTCGGTTGAGATCCGGTTTCCGGATCGGGTCCCAACAGTTGTGGTGGTTAGTTGTTGTTGTAATTACTGACAAATAAGACAAGAAGTCATATATAAAAGATTATTTTAATTGGATGAAGTTGTACTTGTTTCAAGATGGGTAGTATAATGTTCGGACAATAATAAATGAGCTTGTTTAAGCTCTGCTTTTTTGCCAACTAAGAGATCGAGAGAATTTTCCATCTTTTTATAACTTTCTTCTACTTGGTGAGAAGGAGGGTAAGGTATGTTGAGTAGATATGTGGCTATATACATGTTTTGATATGATGTAAAAATTTATTTGCTGAGACTAATCTTTTGTTTAATAAACTTGATATGGCTAAAAATAGCTTGACGTCTATTACAATCTTTGGGCATAGTTAAATATCTGAAAAGGTTAGAATAAAATGGCTTAGTTGTTTTTTGTTTGGTTCGAAGATAGATATATTTTGCCAAATCATGTAATCTTATAACTAGAAGATTAGAGTTAAATGGATATTGAAAACAATCTAAGATTAAAAGGCTCTCAGGAATCTAGATAAGTAAAACAAATTGATAAAAAGGTAAAAAGAGGTAGACATGCATACATGATAATTAAATAAACATAACTTATGAGAATTGCATACTTGAATATTTAAGAATCAGATATTAGATCTAACAAATGTTGAAATAAAAGTAGATTAATTTGTAAATTAAACAGTTATGTAAAAAATCTTCTAATTGATGTGGAGGAGAGAAAAATATACAAATAGTAGATAAGAAAAACATAATTAGAAGGCATAAATAATTCATAAGTAAATAAATATGCATAAAGATTGATGAAATGAAAAAAAATGATTGACTTCATTGTTAACTACTTGGTGATGAAAAGATAAAAAAACTAACAAACTCATACCTGTTCTCGTTTCTGTTTGAAAGTCAATCCTAGGTAAGAGTCAGATTTTATAGAGAAGGTAAAAGAAATGCTACTAGTTTATTATTTCATGTTCTTAGGAGGCTGCGGCCTCTACATTATATAGAAAAAGAAAAGAAAGAGGCCAAAAATAGGTGACTGACAAAAGAAAAGGAATCTACTTTAGTAAAAGTATAAAGTACATACTAGTGGTCGACAAGGTCTAACAATTATGGCTGACGGGCCCTACATCCTTTAGGAGTGTTGTCTACTTCCTTTATTCTTCTATGATTCTGTCAACAGAGCCACTATCATCCTTCTCATTTGTAGAGGAGGAAGGACAATAATTACGTTTGTGTTAAGGATGGCTACTGAGTTGTTGACAAATAGCCTATTTCCATTGGTCTGATAAATCCTGAAAAATGCCTTGGATAGCTAAAAAGGGTTGTTCGAATTGTTTAACAATCTGAAGAGCTTCTGTTGATATTGGTGTTTTATATGCGGAGATCATAATGATGTTTGGTCCTTCGTAGTTAACTTTGATTAAAGGTTCGTCATTAATTCTTAAGCATTATTTATATACTCCTTCCAAACAATTGAGATTGAGCTCATTGATTAAATCACAATGAAAAGTCTGTCGAGGTGGTTCATCAATTGGAGGGTACATCTCGTTGCTTATTCCAATCTGAAGGAATGCAATTCTTGATACTTTGATTTATGCATCCTTAATAGTGTCTGTTTCCTTAAAAATAGGGTAACTGCTAAATACCTTGATGAATATTTCTCTTTCCTTAGCAAATCTGTCATGATAATTTTTAATTGCTTAGATAAATCCTGTAGGGAATTCTAACAAAATGTTTAATTTGGTTAAATAAATGGTATCAATGAGTCCACTTTGGAAAAATAGATAAGTGTTCATAGGGTCTGCTTCGGGAAAGATGATTACTTTTGGTCCATATTTTCCTCTGTTTTGGGGATAATACTGAAAAATCTTTTGTTCCTCCTTCTGATCATTAAGTGCTTGGAAACATTCGCAAAACATTTCCAAAGTGATCTTTCTCATTTCTTCTTTGATTGCTTTAGTTGGTATTGAGTTAAATTCAATCCATATTGGCAGGTCTACCTAATGACTTCATGTTGGGTTCTGATGTTGGTTTTTCTAGAATCTGTCTGTATTGTGGTTTCAGGATGGGTCCTTCTTTACATTCAGATAAGGCTTTTCTGCTTCTTGTCTGCTTGTAAAACTTTTATGTAAAATGGATGATTTCTTAGTGATATACACTGCAGCTTTGTGCCATTCGTCATAAATCTCAGCCATAGGTCCATTAAAAATAACATAAATCTTTTCTTCTTGAAAATATATTTTGCATTGAGAAGTGGATGAGGAGGTGGATAAAGAGAGTTGGGTAATCTGTTGTGGAGTACTTAGTTGAAGGGTAGGTGGAGTAGTAGTGGTATTGGTAGGTGGTTGATCATGGGAGAGTTGTTTTTCTAAGAGGGTGATAGTTGATAGAAGTTGGTTAATTTCTTTAGTAACAATACCTACTTGTTGTTGGAGGCCCACTAATTCTGCTTCCTTCTTTTTTAATGACTCCTTGAGACTGATTATTGCTGCTTACATTCTCTAGTTAAAATATCTACAAGACTATTGTCAGAAGATTTTATATAATGAATACGAAAAGTATATTGATTTAATTCCAATTGCCATCTGATTAAACATCTTTGGTTGTAGTTAGTTTTGATTTGATATTTAGTAAATCCACATAAATACTTTGAATCTGTTTGAATAGTAAATTCAACAGGTAATAGATCAATACGCCATTTTCTCAAAGTCTTGAGACAGGCTAATGTTTCCTTTTCATGTATTGGATACTTCATTTATGTGGGATTAAAAGTCTCGTTTATATACTTGCAAAGTAAATACTTCTTTAGATTGGGTAGTCGTGCCAAAAGGCATCCTGCCCATGTATCCATACTGGCATCAATTTGTACCAGGAGTATGTCCTTAGGAAGATAATTATGTAAAACAGGTAAATCCTTGTAGAGTTCTTTCAAATGTCTTACTGCTACTATATCATCAGCCATCCAATTCCATAGATATTTTGTGTTGCATTTTAGTTGTAATCTTCTTCTTTCTTTAGCAAGATTTTTAAAGAAACCTTGGTCTAATATGTAATTAAGTATACCTAAAAATTGTTGAACATGGGTTCTATTTTTCAATATATCGGGAAATTGTTGTATTTTAGAAAGAATGTTTGGTTGTAAATTTAAAAATCCATTATGGAATTCAATGCCTAAGTATTCAATATTTTGTTGTTTACTTTTTTCTTACTTAGGATTATTCCTTTTTCTTGACATCGTTGAAGAACTAGTTTTACCTTCTTTAAATGGTCCTCTTTATCTGTATTGGAGAAGATTATAATATCATCAAAAAAGGCTAAAGTAAATTCTTCTAATCCTTCAAGATTATTGTCCATAAATCGTTGATAAATACTAGGGGCTTGTTTAAGTCCAAAGGCTAATACATTCCATTAAAAATGTTTCTGAGGTGGACAAGTAAAAGCAGTTAGTAGTTTTGTATTTTCATGCAATCATAATTGCCAGTATCCTGACTTGGCATCTAATGTAGTAAACCAATTATGTCCTTTTAATTTATTAATAATATAATATTTTCGAGGTAATTTATATGCATCACCTATAGTTGCTTCATTTAATTTCTTATAGTTAATTACCGTTCTTCTTTTTCCTCTTTTTTGTTTAGAATGATTATTCACATAAAAAACAGGGGCGGAATGTTTACCGATGTTTGGAGAGATGAATTTTTTGTCAAGAAGTTCCACACATTCAGTAATAAATTCTTTAACATCTTGTTGAGTATAAGGAATATTATTTCGAATGTTGATTTTTTGAGTAGGATCTTTTAATTTTATTTCAATAAGTTGAGTATTATGATTTTTAAAAGGGTTAAGTGGATTTTCACTACAAACATTTTCTAACAATGTTTCTATTTCTGTTTGAATAGACATATTGTTGAGAAGATAGAATTGTAAGTAATCTAGTTTATCAATTAAAAGTTTTAATTTATGATAATAAGTCGTATGATATATAGGGATTTTGAGAATAATTGCTTTTTGGTTTAACAACTTTATTATTGGTGTTTTTAGTGTTATAAAGTGTAGATATTGACAAAAGGGATTGTACAATTTTAGAAAATTATTTCCTAATATTAATGGTAATCCTGATTCTTGCTGACAAATAGATGGTACTATAAGTGTATATTTTTCAATTATGATATTATTGTAGTAGCTGACATACTAAATTGATTTTATACTTCCATCTGCTATTCAAACTTGAAGTGGTTTTTCTAATTTTTTTCCACTTAGTTAATAATTTTTTTGACGCTATACAAATAGTAGCTCCTGTATCTATTTATGCATTTATTCTTTTATTCTGAATAATCACTTAAATAAAAGTTGTATTCGGATTCAATTGATGATTCCGATTTTTGGGATTCATAGAGATAAAGAGATGAAATAGTTGAATTAGTTTCATAATCTGATTCGATTGGTTCTAAATTTTCTTCAAATGCTGAACTTAATATATTAATTTTTTCTTTATATTTAGTTTGATTTTTCTTTGACAAGCGTTTGCATAATGTCCTTCTTCTTTACATAGCCAACATTTATAGAATTTTTTCTTTTGAGGGCAATATTGTTTTTTGGGTTTGAATTGTCTATATTTTTTGAATCTAATATACTTTTTATAAAGTTTGAATGGTTGTTGTTTATATTTTTGGGGATATTTTTTTCCATTTATACCGTCTAGTTCTAAAGGGTGGTTGTTTTGTTCTAGGATGCCTATAGGATGAAAAATCACAATCATATTGTTGTGGTACTTCTGCATATTTTGAACAACAAAGTTGAATATCTTTATATCTTAACTTTTTATGTAATTTTGCTTCTAAACATTTTTATGATAAAACTTCTTTAGTAATAGCAATGGCTCCACCTAAATTATATGCTATTGTATTTTTGCTATTTTTTTCTTGAAATTGTTCTTCTACTTTTTGGTTAATAGGATAAGGAAATTTTTGGATAAAAATTTGAATATACATTTCTTGTTCTTCTCTAGTTAATTTATAATAATATTTCTTGAATTCACAAATATATTGTTCTAAATGACAAATATCACAAACTTTCATGTTGTTTAAATGCCAAAAAGCATTTCTTCGTTCGTCATTGTCTATTTCTTGTTTTTATGAGGCTACATCTCGTCCAATGAATTCTTTATAAATTTCTTTTAATATTACTTGGAAGGTATTTATATCGTCAAGAGCGAGTAAATAGTCAGTGGTATTTTTATTTGTTCTTCATTATCGATCAGAAAATCTAGAACTATTCTAGTTGTTTTATAAGCAATAAAATTCCATAGTACGTTTTTGTTGTCTAATCCTTCAAATGGTTTTTCTATTTGAATAATTAATTGCAACTTATTAGCCCATTCTAATAATAGTTTTTTGGGTGCAATTACACAATCTAGATTAAGTATTCCATCAGGCCCTAAAGTTATATATTTTGGTGTATATTCCGAAGGAAATTTTCTAATTTTACTTCCTTTACAATAATATCCAAATTTATTTAGATTATCAATTTCAATTGGTCTAGTTTCCCATAGATAAGCATGATGTTGTTCCTTTTTCCTTTTTTCTCCAACATGACTACTTTCTGGTTTATCTTCATCAATTTTTCTATCAATATATAATTATTGATCTGATTCATATCCATAGATAATATCATCCTTATCAGAAATAGGGTGTAGATTTTCTGTAGGAGAAGGGGCTAAGGTGAGTTTATTCACTAATTGTGTTATGTCTTCTAATTGTTGTTTTATATCATTTTCTATACTTTCCATGGTTTAGCTAAAGTGGTTTAAGTAATTTGAATTCGCCTTACCTTTAACTTGAGTTTTTGGTAGCAAAGTGGCATCAGAGCTTAGGTATGGACCTGAGGCTTAGCCCATGTTGTGTGTTGGAGTTGGAGCATAACCACTGCTTCCGAATCTCCTTGAAGTTGCGCCGTCACCATGCGGATGCGTGGTAGGTTTAAGTAATTTGATTCCACCCTATCTTTAACTCGAGTTTTGGGTAGCAAAGACTTGAACTAAAAGCTATAGCTTGTAGTTAGGGTAATTCGAATCCTCTATAACCATCACGCTTCACTGTGCGCCTTTCCACGCGAGATCGGAACTAGTGGTTGTGCTGGGATTCAAACACGAGACGTGGGGTTGCACTAAGCCCATACCTGGAGCTCTGATACCACTTGAACTAAAAACTATAGCTTGTAGTTAGGGTACTTCAAACCCTCTATATTATGATCAATTTAGTTTTAAATGGACTCGACTCAATTTGTTAGATTTTAAATAACTAAATTTGAATGTAAGGCACTTGCTTAGACATAACTTCACCTTAAATTAATTTTTTATTGAACTAAAATTGAATATGATTACGTGGAATTAAACATAAATTTGCTTGTCTTTAGAGATTCAATAATGCACAGAACCAATTTTTAAACTCATGGTTTATGAGAACAACCCTTGAGTTAGGAAAAAAAAAAACTTAACGAAAGAACTGGTACATCTTCCCTTTTTTTTGTTGGTTGCCCACGAGGTGTCCTAGGAGGGTCCCAACTATAGAAAGGCACCTTTAAGCCATCCACATCCAGACTAATCCTCGTTCGAGCTGGTAGGTCCCTTGCGGGAGGCAAAGCTCTGGCCCCAAATTTTAAACGGCTCCATACGTGAGGACGGTTCGAACTCGTGACCTCACTTAAATCAGAAGAGCCCCTTACCAACTCACCTGCGCCCTGGTACATCTTCCCTTAAGAATGATAGAAGTCATTACAGTGCACTGCAAGAAGACTTGAAGGAAGGTATGTCCTCCCTAATGCGACAGCGTCTAAACAATGTAGAAGGTTAATGAGTGAAGAACGTGATGGCATTTCCTCTGCCCACTTGTTGCATTCTCGCGTCTGACAATTACCATCACAAGCCACTCTCTTCCAAACGACAGAAATCCCCAATTCGTGAAACTAGGTTAATTTCTTCAGTCAGGCAAGTCAAGTCTTCCATCGAGACTCCATGGGCGAATAACCAATTACTTGTGGAAAATAATAAGAGACTTTATTGAGTACATAATAAAGGTTTCCAACATTTAAAAAGTGTTTGATTTGTGCTTCCATTTCTTAATTCATATTTTACCCATGTCCAACAACAATTTACCATGCTAATACTTTGCTCCAATGATATCCTTGGGTGTTGGAACTCGACCAAATAAGCTTAAGTGTTGAATTTCAACCGTCATGGACAATTTCTTTTGGGTACTTCAAAAATACTCTTTGAACAATCTTACCAATAGTACAATCCTCCAAAAGCATGCCAATTGATTTGCGTAATTGCTGTAATGTGCAACACGTCGAAAATATCACAATAACTTAACTGCCAACAACTAATAAATGGAAAAAGGAAATCTAAGACAAGGGAAGAGTTAGGAGGAAGCAAGTGCCTTCACTATCGACAATGCACAACGGGAAATGACAGCAATTGACCAGATACGGTATTAGCCGAAATTCACAAGAGAAAATCTTTGAAATCACCGCGAGGATTGGTCTTGATATTCGATGACAACTAAATTAGGAGAGAATACGACTCTAATAACACTAGAAATTCATGAAATGTATATAAAAAAAACAACATTGTTTAATAGTCATCAACCAGCGACAAGAATGATACATAATTTCTTAATGACAGCTTATCGACATAATCTAAAATAAACCTTCCTAGTTAAATTCCACGAGTAACACGAAGCTCCTGCTCTATTGAATCACTAGACGAGAGATTTTGGGAGTGCACGAAATGAATGCTACAGTTCCATCTCCAAGTCCAGCTCCTTTCCCTCTGAGTCTAAGTCCCGACGATGCTAGCCCGGGATGGATGAACAAAGGTGACAACGCATGGCAACTAACGGCAGCCACTCTTGTTGGTCTACAGAGCGTTCCGGGGCTTGTTATACTCTATGGCGGCGCCGTGAAGAAGAAATGGGCTGTAAATTCAGCTTTCATGGCATTTTATGCATTTGCTTGCGTGCTTTTCTGCTGGGTGATATGGGGCTACAGAATGTCGTTTGGAGACGAGCTTGTACCTTTCTGGGGAAAGGCCAATCTAGCCCTTCACCAAAAATTTCTTCTACAACAAACATTTAGTGGGAAATTCCCAAATGCTACTATGGTATATTTCCAGTCTGTTTTTGCAGCAATTACTTTGATTCTGATCGCAGGTGCCGTGCTGGGGAGGATGAATTTTTATGCATGGATGATGTTCGTACCCTTATGGCTAACTTTCTCATATACTTTTGGAGCGTTTAGCATATGGTGTCCTCATGGCTTCCTCTTTAAAAATGGGCTCATAGATTACTCAGGTGGTTTTGTAATTCATCTGTCATCTGGTGTTGCTGGTTTCACAGCTGCATACTGGGTAAACAAAATGCTCTCTCTCTTGCTTGGTATATGCGTGCACTGATTCTTCATGTTCTTCGAATTTGAAACAGAAGATTTGATCATCAACGAGTTTTAACCTCACATCCAAACCTTTCTTTGGTTTCTAAATCTACTAAATTTTTGTGTTTCTTATGAAATTGACTGCTTCAATCAATAAAGAATGGTAGACTTATCCAGTCTGTTGGTGGTCTCTTATTCATAGGTTGGTCCTCGTCTACCAAAGGACAGAAAAAGTTTTCCTCCAAACAACATTCTTCTGATGTTGGCTGGGGCAGGACTTCTGTGGATGGGCTGGGCAGGATTCAATGGAGGAGATCCCTATGCCGTAAGCATTGACGCTTCCTTAGCAGTCCTCAACACTCATATATGTACCGCTACAAGCTTGCTCACTTGGATCGCACTTGATATGATATTTTTCCGCAAGCCTTCTGTAATCGGTGCGGTTCAGGGCATGATCACCGGTTTGGTTTGCATCACCCCCGCGGCTGGTAGGTCCATGTATAAACACTGTATTTTCCCAAGAAGAATATTCTAATTGTAAGTTCAATATCTAAACCCGTTACTTAACTGGGTTTTGCTATATGGTTTAGGTGTTGTCCAAGGATGGGCAGCTATAATTATGGGATTGTGTTCTGGCTCAATTCCTTGGTTTACCATGATGGTTATTCACAAAAACTCGAGGCTCCTCCAGAGGGTGGACGATACTATGGCTGTTTTGCACACTCATGCAATTGCCGGAAGTCTAGGCGGTATTCTTGCTGGCGTATTTGCCAAACCAAAGCTGAACTTTTTGTTCTATGCTACGTATGGACAATATGTCGGTTTAGTCTATGGTTTCAGCACCCGAGAGGTGGGTACCGGGTTCAGACAACTTGGAATTCAGCTCCTCGGAATTTTGTATATTGTGACACTCAATGTGGTCAGTACGAGCGTAATATGCTTGTTGATCAAACAAGTGGTGCCACTGAGAATGTCTGAGGAAGATATGGAGACTGGTGATGATGCTGTTCATGGAGAAGAAGCCTATGCCATCTGGGGCGATGGTTCAAGAGATAGTGCTGATGAGGACATTCCGGTCACCGGAAGTGCAGAATGATGACCTCTGTAGATGCATAAGAAATAATATTAAACAAAAAAAGCTTTGCGCCATTTTTGTTGACATGTCTCTAAAAGCATAATTTCTGCAAGCTTTATTAAATTTATTCGAATTACACTAGATCTTCCCCACATTTTTTCTTTTTTCATTTTAATTAATATAAATAATTATATGAAATTTAATTATTTTGTATAATGCTTATATTTAATATATGTTCTTCCTTTAGTCATATTTTATATAGAATAGTTTACTGTTATAATCATTATAAAAGTTATTAACATATTTGAATTTTATAATATTAAATAACATTTTTATTTTTTGCAATCATTAATTTTTATAATTTAAATTTAAATAACTAATTTGGTTAATGTTTGAACAGAATTTTATAATAAATTAAGATTCATTATGAAAATTTAGAATAATGAAATTTACTAATAAATTTTATAAACTAAAATTACAAATATTTTATAGTTAGTATAATTTATCTTTGATGTTAATTTTTTAGTATAAATTATTAGAATTTCTTAAATTCTCTTATCAACAATCTCTAATTTCATCAGCATCATCAACATTCAATTTTAAGTGATACACAAATGTGAGGTTTAAGGAGATTTGATAATTCACATATTTACCTCTATTAATTCATCCGCGATAGCACAGGGCATTGGATAGCTGGCTTTGCTCAGAATCTCGGTTGGTGCACTCCGAAGACTGCCGAGCTCTGGGGTGTTTACACCGGTCTCTCTCTCGCCTGGCGCCCACATAGAGTTGGAGGTAGATTCGACTACGGTGCACCAGCTCCTCTCTTCCTCGGAGCCCCGTACGCAGGTGGTATGCCCAATTGTCGCGAGCATCCGCGAACTGTTTCACCGCAATTGGACTGTTGTTCATCGACATATTTACCGAGAGGGTAACAGAAGTGCTGACTGGCTTGCCACTCAGGCTATAACTTTCGATATGGGTGTAACTTATTTTGATACCGCACCTCTAGAGTGCCACCGTCCCCTCCTTGAGGATATGTCAGGAACTCGTTTTCCCAGACTTATTTTGTAATATGTTTCGGCAGTTTCCCTTTAATAAAAAAAAATAGAGAGACTATTTCTCCTCACATGTAATATGACATAAAAAATATTTAAAAAAATATACATGGATGTGATAAGAAAGAAAAATAAAAGTAAATACAAAAAATTATAGATAAACTCAAAATTAGAAGAATTCATCAAAATGTAGGTAAAGATAAAATTGCAATAGACTGTAAAAGATCTATTTTTACCGACGTTTTTCTTTGATCATTTAGCGTAGAGGACAAGAGCAAGATATGTAGATCTGGTTTCTGGGTCAGAAAGAGCTACCACCGACAAAAATGTCCAGGACTTCACTGTAAGGGTATGCTTTGTTTCTTTAGTGGGATCTATCGTGTGAACGTCAACAAGAAAACAAAACGTTCTTAAAGTTCCCGATAACAGAAAAGGTACAATCTTTCTTATGACTTATATTTTAATTAGTAACAGCTTATCATCTTTGTTGTTAAGCATATTGTGTTCTTTGCTTTCACTTTTTTATCGTGTGTTACTTATTGCTCTGTTCCTATTAGATATCGTCTTCATCAATGTCTTTGCTCTGTGTCACCATTGTCTTGTTTCCTTCTATGGTTGCTCCTACTTCTGACACTGTTTTCTTCTCATCGAGACTTTAGTGTCACCTAATAAGTTTCCTGTGTTTCAAGACAGCGGCGGAGGGTTGCAGACGATGATGCGAGTCGTAAACCCTCTGACATCGTTGGTAACTTTGCTGTATCGAACGTCCTGACAAGTCTAGTAAGAACTCTGCTTATAAGTCTCCTTAGTTCCTTGACGATTGTCTGCAATCTTTATTTTCACACTTTGTTTATATTATTATTATTATTATTATTATTATTATTATTATTATTATTATAGTATTTTCTTTATTGATTATTATATTCATTATATATATACTGCTTTTTTTTTCCTGCATCACTATTATTCTGTAACATCTACATATGGTATTATTGGAAACAGTCTCTCTATAATATAGGGGTAAGACTACGTGCTATCAGATCTCCCAAGACTCTACTTTAATGTGAGACTTCGGAGTATAATGATAATAATGATGATAATGATAATGATAGCGCCCAGAGGAAGAGAGACAGAGGTGAGCTCGCTACTTGCAGCTTTGACACTCACTTCAAAACTTGCCAAAATAAATGAAGAAAATCAGCAATTCAAAATATTACTGGTTATAAACTGGCCAAAGATTCACTGGTTAAGACTTCACTGGGCTTGAATTCTTTGGCAGCTTGGCGTTGGACAGCAAGGAGGGAGATCTTTGGTCACCACCTTAAGCAAAACAAACGATTTAGCTAATTACATCCTATAAATTCAATAAAATAAAATAAATAGTAAAGTTAGAAACTAAAAATTTAATCAAATAACTGAACAACTGACAGGTGAAGTATATAGGTCCAAATTAAAGATAAGTACCACATGAAAGAGAAATCTACGGGCATTCAAATAATGGTATAGTGGACGACCCTCAAAGCTACAATAATCTAACACTTCAGCCATGCAGAAGGCTACTCTTAAACACATCACCCACTCCATTTAGAACTAAATCCCTAATTGAGTCTCGCACTTCCGTTCTCTTTCGCACCTGCTCTCAACTACGTCTCTTAGAGGGGAAACCTTCAACCGAAACTTCAGCCTCAACAAAAAATGGCCATGAGTTTAGCTCCTTGTTTCTTAAATCCTGTCTCGAAGTTTTGTGCTTAACGGGTAGTAGGTGAAGAAGAAAAGGCATGTTGAGGACCTTCTCTGTCATAAGAGGACCTTCTCTCAAAAACCACAGTCTGCCCACTAGATATTGATATACTTGTCGTAAACTGCAATGGACTTTATCCATCGCCTTGCCTGTCCTCCATTATCAGTAATAAGTACACAATAAGAGAAGACATCAAAAGTTGCAATCTTTCTGGTACGGGATGCACTGCATGTTGTATTGCATTGACATGGCTCACAATGTTTTGAAGATTCATAAGAACTCTTCTGCCTTTATTCTTAGCACTGAAATCTTATCAAATGGTTGGTATTGCGGTCTCGAAACAGCCAAGTTACTCATCAACTGCATCTTCAGGTTCGGGAGTGCAGTAATTTTATGAGCAACTAAAAAACTTTAAAATTCATAAAATCCCTAAATTCCAATCCCAAAAATTCCAAACTGAAATCCCTCCTTTGCTAGTGAAATCTTCTAATTCTTGGACGACGAAGTCTCCTCCTTCCTCGATGGTGAAATCTCCTACTTTGGACGGTGAAGTCTCTTTATTCGATGCTGAAGTCGTCCTTCCTAACACTTTTCTCCTTACATGATCATGTTGAGTTATTCCAACGTGGTTATAAAGACATTTTCAAGTTTAACATGACATATTAAGGCATTTGTAAGATTTTTAATATAATGAAATAATTTATAATAGAATAAAATGTAAATAAATATAATATTAGAAAATTATTATTTTAGAATGATGGAAGAGTTCGTGATGTAATACAGTAAAATGTTGTTTATCATTTTACATTCTATCCTAAATCTTTCAAATCAGATATTTCTTATGTTTAATGTTTAGGATGGAATGAATGTTGGATCAATGGTGGTTGACAAATTAAATCTCACTTATGTTTTGATAATAACAAAATGTATAGAATTGGTTAAGAAAATATTTCAGGTGATTTGGATTGAAATAAATC
>JAOSBK010000205.1:12622549-12651219 GCA_027568895.1 Erythroxylum shatona | reverse complement strand
ATTGTTCATATTGCAAATCTGACATGGAGTATTAAACCACTTTTTGCCAGATTTGTTGACATTTCCCTTGTTGTAGTTGTTGTTCTTGTAGTTGTTGTTCTTGTTGTAACTGTTATTGTTGTTGTTTCTGGATTGAGAGGGGTCATAACGTGCCATGTTTGCAACCACAGAGATTGGTTTTCTGGAGCTCTGCAACAAAATCTCATGAGAGATCAGCATTCCAGATAGTTCAGAGAAGCTTACCTTGTCCTTTCTTGAGGAAATGCCAGCAAGAATAGGATGATAATCGCCAGGTAATAATCTGAAAATATTAGCATTGAATTCAGCAGTCCCAATTGGCATTCCGGCCTGTGCAAGTTGATCTTTGATGTTTTTGGCCTCTTTAAGAAACTGGGCCATGGGTTTGTCTTCTGATGTCAAGTTCTGCAGTTCCATGTGGAGCTGGACTTGTCTAGCACTTGATTGAGCACCAAATGCATCTTTGAGGGCCTCCCATACTTCGAATGCTGACTCTTGATCAATTACATAAGGAAACACTTCCTCTGTAAGAGAAGATAATATCCAACCAACAAGCAGCTGGTCTTGATAGACCCAATTTTGGAATTCAGGATTGAGCACAATGGCTTCTGTTTCTGGATCCAGTATGGTTGCTGCAGGTGCAGGTGTTCCATCGATATGAGATGTTAGATTGTATCCTTTCAAAATTGGATTGAATTGAGTTTTCCAAATCAAGAAGTTGGTAGGCTTTAGTTTTATGGCAAACGTAAATTGTGCGTGAGGTAAGGTCGAAGGATTTGTTGGAATGAGTGAGGAAGGAGAAAGAGAAGAGGATGGTATGTTTGAGGTTTGAGTTTTGGAAGACATGACCGATTCAGGCTCTGATACCATAACAGAAAAAGAATAAGTTGAAGATTCAAGCTTAATTTCTATAGACAAGAACGCTAATATAAATACAATATATAGTGGCATAAATCTCGTTAATCACGATTCTATACTCAAGCTACTTATGGTAACAAAGTAATGCTAGAGATCTGCCTACTAATAACAGCTGTACAATCTGATCATTACGTGTAGAAAGTAAATAACTATAGGCTATGATTAAGGTCCTGTGATTGCTGATCTGATATCGCTAATATATAATATGACCCTTTTCCATATTTATAACAAGTTATTTTTATTTTTTTTATTTTTTGTTTTGTTTATAATTTTGATTTTCTTTATCACATATACAGGATATTTATTATTATTTTTCTACTATATGTTATTACAGTTTTTCTATGTTTGCTTTCGTAAGATACATCAAATTGTTAACTTCTTTTTTCGTTTTAAACCTTCTTTTTCCTTGTAATTTCTTGCAGGCTAGCTAATTTGAAGCTGCCAGACCATAACTTACTTTACTTTGTCTTCTGATGGAAATATTAAGTAAAAATATTTTAAAGATAATCTGTAAAAATTTGGAAGAGCCCCAGATTCCTTCCGTTGCTGCTCCATCTTTTAGCTATAAAGGCAAAGTTAGGTGTTCAAATGCCAGGACAATAACTTACTTAAATCAGTTGGTATCTTCTCTTTAGACTTCATTGCCTCAATGGATATTAAAGTTATTCTCACTCAAAAAAGAAAAAGAGAATAAAGCACACGCACCTCCTGTTGCATCATTAGACTTTCAATCCTAGATTTTCTTAAGACCAAAGTGTTGATTACTCATTGGTTTATCAAATATCTTAATTGGTACATAGAAAAGAAGAGGAGGAGGAGAAATGCTGTCAATTGTCACCAAGTTGGTGATATCAATATCAAAACTTAGCTGACAAATCAGAAGACAGATAATTAACCTCACCCAACTGAATATAACTGAAAGGCTCCTCATAGTACAACATACCTATCAAAAGCTACTGCCAAGAAAAATATAACTGCAGAATTGCAACTCCAAGGTATCTTTTAATTTGGCATAAGATTTTGTAGCCTTTTTCACTCAAAGATTGCTTCAAGCTCGACGTTAATTTCATGCTGATCATCAACCGCAAAGTGGCCAGTTTTGGTCATTTAAATTTTACTTGGTTTATATGTATAATTTTTGTTGTTATAGACCAACATAGCACTTCCATCAGGGACAGTCAAAGCTTGGAATCACTGTCAACTTTAGCTTATCTTAAAGATCTGAGTAAATGATTATAATTTTAGTGGTTCAAAGTGGGAAGGCTTTGGACTTTGAAATTAGAAAAGAAACATATGTAAACTGCTTGCAACACTAAGAAACAAGATGTAACATCTTGCACTAGTAGCCGCTCATTCAGCATGTGAAGTCAATTCATTAGTCCCTACTTACAGATGCCCATAACCAGCTGGAAAAGGAATCGACCAAATTAAAGAATCCACCAGAGAAAAATGAGATTGATAATTGGTTATGTGATGGCTGCTCCGATGCTGGGAAGCTGATACTATGGGCTTGGAGCTATAATTAGCTTTTGTTTGTTGAAAAACAACTGTAAATTGAAAGAGTGTTTTGATTTACGAAAGGGGTTTGAGGTGAATAAAGCATAGACTACTGATAAAAGAAAGATGCCTCTAACCTATGCAAAAGGTGTTTCATAATTATGATTTACAAATATTTAGAGGCAGTGGTGAACGTGGGATGAGCAATATAGATTCTCGTCTGTTATCTTTGATGAAAGAGACAAGGACATGGTGACAGATTGGTGTATGATATGAACAATCATCAAAGGTTGATTGAAGCCCACAAGACGCACAAAAAGACACCAGGTGGGCCATTAGAAAGTTTCCTTTTTTTTCTCTCTCTCCGGAGAAGAGCCTGGTAATTCTTGCAATAATAGAGCCCCGATGCAGAGCTCTATTGACTTGGTTATAAGATGTCCTCAAACAAACTCTACACATTGCTAATCCAAGGGGAATAAAAAAAAAATTGAAGTTCACAGGCTGTGGTTGTTGCAAGAAGCTTGGTGTCATTCTTTGATTTGATTCGGTACTATAAAACACTCTGAAGCCGATACAACAGAAAGGATTCAATTATCAATAGCTTGTGGACCTTTCTTGAGGGCCAGCTCTGAATACTATGTCTCCTGCAACGGGATTGAGATTTTATGTGGCACTACCAGACAGATAAACTTGGCGTTTAGGTTGATAATGTTTGCTTATGAACAGTCATTATCTGATGACACCAAGTGGGTAGGCCAAAGGTACTGCCTAAGAGAGCTAAGTGGTGTATTCTTGGCACATTACGTACGCATGGAAATGGACCCATCGTTTCTTTTGGGACCCTCTGGATATAGCTTTAGCAAACAGCATGATGACCATGAGCATCTATACGTATGTCTCATTGTTAAGGACATCTTGGAAAGCAATCCGATTGATTTCTATTGGCCCATCATAGCTGCTGTTTGTTACAGAAAAAAAGTACTGTCTGGGACACAAAGTTTGGTTTCTATCTACGGTCTAATTTGAATCGTATCAAGTTCTCAGCCAGCTCACTCATTGCTGCAAATAGTCCAGGAGATTTCCATTTTAACTTCCGAGTTGTGTCTTGCTACAAAGGGCTTGTTATGGTTTGTAAGGAAGAGGGGGGCAGGAACAAGCCAAAGAGCGAAAGAAATGACCTGATCAAGAGATTTCCAGCTGGAAAGGGCCGTGTTTAACGGATCCTGTCTATCGTGCATTCAGAAACAAACACCCAAGGCAGAGATGTAGGATCCCAAGTCTTCTTGCCCTTTTAGGTCTTGCAATATTCTATGTCAACTTTGGCATAATTGGTTTGCAACTTTGTTTTGGGGATCAGACAAGCTAAAACACTAATCTATAATCACAAAACATAGTGAAAGCAATTGAAGAATTGAAAGAAGCTTCTTTTAAATCCTGCAATACATCTAAACTTGGCCCCATCCATCTCTTTCATCCCCCTCCACTCCATTTCTTGTCTTTTGAGCTCAGTAATATAGAAAAAGAAAAGAAACAAAGATGGAAAGAGAAAGAAACAAAGATGGAAACTTTATAAACATATCGTGAAAATAGTGTCTTTAAAAATAGTAGAGAAGTGTCTAAAATCCAACACAATTATAATGCTGAAGAAGCCTATTGGCTTCTCTAAGACCACTAAAGTAAGCACCATGAGTCGTAGAGTAGTGGGTTCTATGTGTAGCCTCCCCCGCAAATAGAACCTGGAGTTGTGGAGAACCAGCAGATTCACAATTAACAATCGTTGGCAATGGCTCAGCCAATAAGTCCATATCATCTCCACTTGATCCGACTGCTATATAACTGTAGGACCCCAAGAACAGAGGATTAGTACCCCATTTGCTCCTCAAAGCCTTTGCGAAAAGAACTTCACTTTGGATTGAAGTTCCGTTAGAATCCGCATTCTTATTGCGCAATTCATGGGGTTTATAATTCACTTGCTTGTAGAATTGCGGTAATACATTTGATACAGTAGCTGAAACCCCATTAATAATATCTTCATCACTGAGGGACTCAAGCTCAAGGGCTTCTTTCCCAGCAAACCAAGATAGCAACACACTAGACTTTTTATAGATTGGACATAAAGAAGCAGTCTTCCTCATCCACCATGGTATGTTTCTGTCTCCCAATTCAGAGTCCGGTTTATGAAAAGCCATCTGCAAAAATGGGAATTTTTTCCCCTCCTCGTCTCTTCCGTCAAAGCTTGAATTCATTTGCAAAAACAGCTTGTTAACTACACCAAATCCAAGTCTTGAGATGGCCTCAGTCTTGAAAGATGGGAGAGGAGGGCTGAACATACCTGAAGCATTGCCATTTTCAGCTTTAAGTACCCCAAGGGAGACTGTGACTATAACATGATCAGCAGACATAACCGACCCATCGCAGAAATGTAGTTTCACTGGCCTATTAGCATGACCATTTTCAACTGACTGTTGAGCTTCAGGTTTCCACTCGATTTTTTTGACCTTGCGGCCCAATTGGATTAGACCATCAGGTAGAACAGAAGCTAATGACTCGATAACACTTGAATAGCCTTTGGCAATGGTGATCTCTTCACCAGGACACATTATGTACTCCGTTTCTGCGTCGAAATCGAGTGATAGGAGATCATCAGCAGAAGTGTAAGTCCTTTGGGTGCTCTCATGAATGCCAAAGATGGCTTCTTCAAGCAACTTTCTGCTCCAATTACCGCAACTTTTGACCTCTTCTTGATCTCCCAGAGAATCCCAATAAGCATCAAGGCCCAGTCTAAGGAAAGAACCAACACTAAGCTTACCGAGAGCTCCACCTCTTGTCATACTAATTTTGTGAGCTTTAGCAGCTAGTTCAAAATTTTCACTCTTTCCACTACCTTCTATCAATTTTCCTTGAGCATAGTCCATAAAGTTCTTGAAAAGAGTGGACAAGAAGTCAACAAGAGAAGGATTAGGTTGAAACCCACCTTCAGCTACGGTCAATGGTTCTTCCAAGAAACCGTCCATGCATTCCCATGGCTGCTCAGACTCGAGTGAATGAATTTCTTGAGCAATCTTGTGAACTGGGCTGCCTCCAATGCCATGGATCCAAGTTGCACCCATTTCGATCCTGTCACCGCCGAACTCCGAAGTGTTAATCCTGCCGCCAATTCTTGTGCCACCTTCCACAACACACAACTCAAAAATGTCTCTTGAACTAGTGCAAGTATAGAGCTTGTTTGCAGCCGTAAGACCCGCCATTCCTGCTCCAATTATCACAATTCTTGGCTTCTTGGCCACCATTGTTACGTTCTTGTTAGATTCACAAGCACACCGAGGAAGAAATATAATCTATATCAACTCAAACAGAGGAAAGAATGATAACAGAAGAAGAAACAGTGAGGTGAGGCAGAATTACTGAAACGAATTCCTATTTATAAGCGAGGCTTATGCGGTTCTCGAGTTTCTTTGGAGTACAGACGGGTCTTAACGTGTTTTCTTTGTCTTTTTTCGACAATTACAAATTACAATGAAGGGTTTAATATTTATATGAGTAACTTAATTACGTTAATTACGGTTTCAACACTCCATCTTTTTAATGACTAACTATGGGAACAATTTAGTTGAAAATTAGGTCTACATTGAATTAAATCACCAAGGAAGTTAAGAGTTTTTACAAGTAAATTATAAGGATTGAAGTGTCATATATAATAGTATGATAATAACAATATGCTTTCTCCCGCAAATGTCTAAGAATGATGTAACCGATGTGAAATAAATATAGATGAGACAACTACGCGTATAGAATGGGACAATTCACTAAACAAAAGTGTCTTAATAAGATTATAAGTAAGAGAGAGGTAAAGACAAAAAATTAAAAAGAAGAAGAAGAAGAGAGAGAGAGGGAGTGCAAAAAGAGAAAAAGATTGGAATGACAAGTATATATATATAAAATAATAAGTTTATTTTTAGTATAATGGGGAAAAGTAAGGTATTATGGAAATATTGGATCAATGTCTCTTTGGTTTTGGAAGCTTTTGAACTATCCAACCAAAAACTCGTTATGAATACCCTTTAATAAGGTCGACTGATTTAATAAGCTTTTGAAACGAATCGAGTGTGGGAGAATCCCTAGGTAGAGTTGCAGAGGGGTGTAGTTACATGATGTTGTAAGAGCTCAAAGACTGTGTGCTATTCAATGCTCTGAAACTAGATGACCTTCAACATTCCGTAGTACCTTTTTATTGAGTATTAAACTGAAAAATAAATAATTATTTAATTTAAATACTAAATGCATCTTCTCACCAATTTAATATACCATTCGATTGCGAGCATAATAGCAATGGAAACGTATTAAATTACAATCACAACCAGCTACATTTAAGACTTCGGTGGAATTAATGTGCTGCGCTGACGTAAGTCACTCTAAACCACCGTCAAATGTATAATCTTGAACTGACTGCCAAAAAACCTGAAGGTGTACCAATGATGGGGATGCCAAAAGATGCATAAAACGTTGACAATGCCTTTCACCTACCTCACATGTAATTTTGCCCACCAACTGAGCAAGTCATTAGTCGTCATCTGCCCATTTCCATGGAGTGGACAGAGTCATTTGGATGACCAAACATATATTCTTAAAAAGTACATCAAAATTAAACAAAATATAAAGCTTGCACATCATGATGAATTATCAAAGTAGCAGGATTTAAGGATCCGGGTGATTAATCATCCCATTTGTCCTTTTATCGACAGACTACATCATGTCATGTGCACGTTCGATGCGTATGATTTTATGGGACATAAATTATAGCTAGCCCAAGCTTTCTGTTGCAATTTGACCTTTTCATTATATCACCCAATATCAGTCTATTTAATAAACCTTTAAATAGACAATACTTTATAAATGTTATAATTTAAATCAGTCAGCTCGTCACAAGCAATGAATCCTCGTTTAGTAAAGGACTAATAGCTTGTTTGGTTTAACGGCTGGAATGGATAAGGAATAGAATAGTTATTCTTAAAAATAGAAAAGATAAAAAATTGAATAGAATAAGTTCTGATTTACTATTAAAGAATTTCTATATTAATGGTTGGTTTAAAAATATAAACTTGGAATGACAAAGGAATAAGTAACAAAAAGATCAAAATATTTTTATCATTTATTATTATTATTATTATTATTATTATTATTATTATTATTATTATTATTATTATTATACTTACTATTATTTTCATTAAAATTAATTATATTTATTAAATTCAAAATATCAAATATCATTGCACCTTCATTGTGTGCACAATCGTGCATTTCCTGTTGAATCTCCTCTGTTACGATCGTGCTCTACTCGATGCTACAAGCACGATCGTGTAACTCCCCTAAAATTTCCTCTCTTTCATGATCGTGCTTGTGCACGATCATGCACTATCTTGATGATTCTTTTCTGTCATGATCATGCTTGTATCGTGCACTAACTAATGATTAATATTCAAGCTTCATTCAGCTACTCTCCAAAACATATTTTCAATTCAATTTGCATGGCCATTTTGACATGAAAAAAGAAGGATTTAGGCAAAACATTCTTCTAAACAATTGTCCCTATATGTCTTGAGTTTGTAAGGACATCAAGTTCATACAATTTAGTTCAGTATTCTACAAGTCATACATAAAATACCACTAACTGTTTTCAAACTGCAACTGCACCCAGTACTTAACTTCAAATCAAAATTTGAAACTCTTAAAGACAAAATTCAAATTCAATTTCTTCATGAAAAATGTAGGCATATGTCTCTAATTTAATTAAAATTAAAAATCATCCTATTTGGATGTCTACAGATCAAGCTATGGCTAAAATACATATGCATACTCAGTGAAAACATTCATCTATCATATTTCAACACAATTCATCTCCATTTCCATCCTAGTTCATCTCTTTTGCTTAGTCTATCATTTCTAGCTTATATCTTCATTATTTCCTCTTTATTCCTACTTCCATTTTAGTTCAGTTACAATCACAAGCAAATCATGCTCTATATTTGATCATAATACTGAAAACATAACATTTACATACAAATATATTCATCACTAAATTTCTGCATCCTTTTCTACACCATCATCAATGATCTTTCTATTTCAAACTCATGAAATATTAATCATCATAAACACAAAAATAGAACATCAATATTCTCATTCATCAATGACCACTATTTTCATGATCATGTAATATCAATTAATCACTATATTTGTTTCAAGTTACTTACTTGCTAAAACTCAAGTTCTTCAAAAATACCAAGAAGTCCTAACTTCTTATGCAACCTACGTACACCACTTACTATTATTCTCATTAATATTAATTTTATTAATTATTAAATTTCTTCTTCTTATTATTAATTTTATTCTTATTAATTTTCTTCTTCTTCACCATAATTTTAAATATTAGACCGTGCATGACTAGCATCTAGCATTTAACAATGTTAGTCATAACTAGAGTCGTAGTGCGTGGTGTCTAGTCGCCCACCACGACTAGCATTTAGTAGAAAGGAAACATCCTAGAGTTGCACGATCGTGCACAAGCACGATTGTGACAGAAGTTTTCACTCAGACCAGATTGTGAAGATAGAGAGAAACTACAACATCCCACGACCGTAAAGTATATACCCAAATACCCCAAGGACATTCAAGTATATATTCTATGATAATGGCATGCTAAAGCAAACATAAATCCAACTTAACATGGCATTATCGAACATAACTTAAAAGTCATCAAATTAAAAGCATTCCTTGCATTCATTGTCAAAAACTCACACTGTTTTCATTGAACAAAAGCTTACATTGTATCCATTAATAAATATTTATAAAACCTTATACAAATTCTAGGAAGACGACAAATCATAAGCTGCAACTCTTCTGATGTTAGCTGACAGATCTCTGAGTCATAATTTAATCCAAAAGATTCCTTGAGTCCAATCTAAGGAACTAAGTCTCCTGTTTCATACCTGAAAAGCTACGTTGCAATTTTTACGAGTTTTGCGAACTCAATGAGTGAACCATCATTAATGATTTCACCCAGGTCAATAACACAATATCACATAATTCACATATAATCATTCAGATCCTGTATAATCCAAATACACACATTACCATGACAAATCAAGATATCGTCATGAATCAGAACATATATATATATCAATACAGATGCATATGAGACTCCACATTCGTTATTATTGTTGTGACCGACTACCTTTCATATACGAATATAAATACTAGCCCATTGGGCTTAGTTAGAAACATATATCACGAAACAAAACTCTACGTGAAGAAAATTAAGCTCAAAGCTCTATCAAACTGGCTACTCTAGTCATAACGCCTTTATCTGAACATGCATTTTCTGAAATGCATAAATTAAAGAATTTACCATGTATAATAATCACAAATGATGCATAATCAGAATCTTGTAATCATCGGACCTAAATCTGGCATTCAACTTTCGTTGAGAATTCAAATGTCATACAGAGTTTCGCAACAATTCATAGCACTTCTAATACATATCCAAATATTAAACTCCTCAGACAATTCATGTTTGGAATTTAGAACACAATCAGTACATATCAAATTCAATTAGTCATTCTCATTCACATACAAGTAGCGCTTCCAATGATATTCACATGCATCGAAAACCTCGTACAATTATTGTCTGAAATTCAGTACACATTCTTCAATATCAAATTCAATTCAGGAATAGACAAAACAAATCAAGGTGAGACCATCTTAGGTTACTCACAGTATACTCCAATGTGCTATTGCCTGAATGGTCTAGCAATGTCTGGCTGGCGTCCAAGGAGCTCCTCTATATCATACAAAAACACATTTACATATATCACAATTTTGCATAAATGTATAAGTCTTTCTTTATGCATATCAATGTATAGATAATATGCACAATGCATGTTCAATGATAATTCTGGGTATCTTATCTAGATTTTGTCACCATATCATTCAGATAGCAAACTCTCATTAATATAATTTGTACTTAGGGTTTGAAACATAATAAAACAATGTGAAACTAATTTCATAACCTAATTGATCATGTCATATTTTTTTCTCATAATATGCTTTTGGATCAACTTTCATAATTATTTGGATAAGGTAAATGACAAAATTAGCCAACACTTCCTTCTGGAAAGTTGTTCTTCAATGTCTTAAGTTTCTAATGATACCAAGATCATACAATTTGATTCATTATTTTATGAGTTATGCTCAAAACACCACATACTGTGTATATTTAAAATTTTGGTTAATGCATGATCATACATTCAAGTTGTACACCTTATATCTCTCAATTCCAATATCCAAAAATTACAAACTTTATACCAATCAAAAGCTAAGAGAATAAGCTATAATGTTTATGAATACACCTTTATTTGATTTGACTATATCAATACAATTTATTCAATAATAACAGGACTTGATTTCTATCCTTAGTAGTGCTACTGCCTAAGCCAAGACTTACTTTCAAACTGAATTTCAAGACCCTTAGGGACAGAATTCAAATTCAAATTATTCTTAACATTTGTAGCCAAATGTCTTTAGTTCAATTTAAAATAAGAATCATTTCATTTGGAAATCTATAGCTCAAAATATAGCTAAAATACCGAAGTATGTTCAGTAAAAATATTCTAGTTATCAAATTCCAACACACCTCAGCATTTTCATCCTAATACCTCCTTTTGGGATAACTTTGCATGATCATTATGACAAGAAAAATGGTATATTTCAGTAGCACTTTCTTCTAGACAATTGTTCTACTATGTTTTTAGTTTCTAATAACACCAAAATCGTACAATTTGATTCAGTATACTAGAAGTTATACCTAAAACAATTCAGACTATTTTTTAACTGTAATAGAACTCCTAACTCTACTTTCAGCCAGATTTTGAAATGCTTAGAGATAGAACTAACATTCAACTTCTTTCAGGAAAGTTGTAGACATATGTCTCTAATTTATTCTGAATCAAGAATCAATGTATTTGGAAATCTATAGTTCAAGATATAATCAAAATACCGAAGTCTATTCAATGAAAATTCTTCAGTTCATGACATTCCAATATATATCTTCACCAATATCTCATGCATTTTAGTCCAATTCGCACATCATTCTCAAACCATTTAATATGTCATAAGCACTAATCTTTTACTTACTTGTTCAGTTCTAATCCTAGCTCAAAAAATCACTCCAAATCAGTACTCCAAACATATAGAATCATCACACATTCAGTTGGAATTAAATGACTTTCAGCTATGATGAAACAACAACAGTCAGTTGGTTCTTTAGCTATTTTGTGATGGGTAAAAGCATGTATTTAGTGTGGTAATTTAGCATAGCTCCAAGAAAAACACAAAAAGGGAAGATAGAAGCTAGTTTCGGTGGTGAGAGATGAGAAGAGAAGAGAATGAGCTTAGTTGAAACAACACGCAGAAACATTACACCTAAGGTGCTAAATGTCACCATATTATTCCAACATATGTCCTTAAGCATGTAAGCCACTTATCCCTTCCATAAGCTACCAAATGTCATCATTTAATCAGTCCATATGTCTCTTAATTATTGGTCCACATGTCACACATTAATTAGTCCAATTGTCATTTACTTACTAGTCCATTTATCACACATTTAACTATGCCAAATGTCACTCAATTTTAGGCTTCATCATTCAAATTTTTCATGTATCAATTTATCCTACCACCTGGCATTTGTCCTAGTCCAAATAGACCTCAAATTCACCAAAAATTTCGAAATAATACTAACAGTCTCCAAATAAAATTTTATCGCAAATAACTCACAATTCACATTTTAATCGCATTTGTAAATTAATTATACTAAAAAAGTCAATGAATGCATGTACAATTATATCATGTACAAAAATGTGCATGCCATATTTAATTAAAGCATGAAGTGTATTTCTTAATTTCTCAGTACTTTATCATAAATCACAATTCTAGCCTTAATATGAGTAATGAGATGTTACAGAAACGAGAGCTTAAAGATTAGAGTGAGGGAGACGAAAGCGTGGAACGTGAAGATGAGAGGGAGAGAGACAAAGATATTTCGGTCCTCAACGTGCTAATCTTATTCGGAAATACTCGAAATAGGTAAAGACAAGGTTATGTCGTCTTTAGCTATTCATCAACTTCGGAAAATAATTAAATCTATAAATAACTATTATAAATTTCTTTTTCTAACCAAATATAAGAATAGGTAATTTTGAAAAGTACAAATAAAATATTTATACCGTTGAAACAACCCAAAGCAGGGTGCTTGTGCTGTAGTCTGTTATCCGATGTCTTTAAGTAAGGCAGGGAGGATGTATGGAGTGGAGTATCAAACATCACATCATAGTCACATGAAAAATTTGTTAGAAAAGTGTGAGATATTTTTGTCCACTTTAGTCACATCGGTTAAAACTTTGATTTCATTGATTGCTCTTAGTCTAATGGAGCGGAGACATTCTTACTCAAATATGCCTTTTAAGATTGCTGGGCAAAAAGAAAAAGGCATTGTTGTTGACGTAATATATCTAATTATTAACCAACGTTGGGATTGGAATATTCATTTTTTTGTCCTAGTGCTTAACTTAACTTCGGCCTGAAGTCCATTAGGATCAAAATTCACAATGCAAAGATTTTTGGAAGTTAAAGAGATCAATTATTTTTATTATTTTGTATATATTATAGAGATAATTTAAAAACAAAAGGACAAGGTATTTGAGTTGAGATCAGACAATCTGTTCCTGTGAAGAGGGAATGGCCTATTGCTATTATTACATGTTGCTTTTACTTTTATGTCTATCATTAATTGTAATAATATGATTGTGATCGAAAAAGTACTTTCTTCTTTACGTTTCTTACTTTTGAATTGATTTGATTTGTCCTTCATTATATAGCCTTGGATAACTTTTCACTTTATCTGGAATTGGATGTTAAAGAGGAGCAACAGGTTCTAGATCTTAAATCTCTTTTTGGCCTGTCTATCAAATTAGTACGTTTAAACAAAAATTAAAGGTGAAATATAATTTGTTTTTCTTTAATCATGGTAGCAACAACTAATCTCATTTCCATCTAATCAACAATGATTTACCAACAATTCAATAAATAAAAATTTTAATTTTTAAATAATTAATCTAAATTTGCGGTAAATCAAAGTTTACCATCTACTTCACAAATCAAGTCCTATGCAAATTTATTATTACCCTCTTAAGTTTTTTTTGTATTATTAATTTTAAGAGTGTGCTTCCTTAAATTTGATCCATATTAATGGTTTCTCTTAAAAATCTTCCAATTTTAATATCCTTTACATCGAAATACCTTACACGGAAAAGATTCATAATCGAATAAGTTATTTCTAATATATAATTGAATAGGCCATGGTAATAATAGGGATGGTAAAATAGTCCAAGGTTGACTTTGTTTGACCTGAAATTAACGGGTTAAACTTGAGTTGATTGAGCTACAATTAAACCTCGGGTCCTATTTTTCTGACCCATGTTGAGGTCTGACTCTGACTCAATCCAAGGCCCTGATTTAAGCAAAACGATATCTGTTGGCTAATTTCTTTTAAAAAATAATTTATGGTCAAATCAAGCTGGGCCGCATTAGCCTCAATAGGGAGTAGGATAGGGCCCGAGATAGTAGGAGTTGTTTAGGTCCAGTTTGGCCCACTGCCATTTTAGGTAAAATTGTCCAATTATCTCACTAATTTTGTGAACTATTGGGCTTAGCCACAATTCAATTTGTTCTTATGAAGAAGCTGTTGCCTCTCTATCTCTCCGTATCGAAGTATGAATCGATACAGTAATTACTCAAGACCCATCAAGAGACTTCTACTTGGGCCGGATCTTTTAATTGACAGACCACGACCACGACCACTGCGATCCCCGGGGGTTAGGGTTTTGGATATGCAAGGCAGTGCAGGTCAGTTGTCCTGCGAAAGTTTTGTGCTTCAGCTCCTAAGTTTTTGATTTGCTACGCGCTTGGTTTTGTGGGCGTTTGAGTCTGTCTAATTCTTCTTGTTTGAAAGCTAATGATCATACAGTCTCTAAGTGCATAGTTAGTTTGAGAGGATTAACTGTTATATGGATACACGATGAAGCATTCTTAACTAGAAAACAATATTGAAACTATTGTCATTTCTTGTGAAATGCCTACTTTAAGTATATTGGTAAAGATTCCGTGGTTTGTTTGAGCTGAGCAGTCAACATATTTTCGGGTATTGCTGCTAATGCTAGAGAGGATCATGCTATTAAGTCATGTAGTTAGAGTTGCAGTATTGGCATCTGTGGGTAGATATTGGGTTTAATCAAAGCATTTATGCAGTGCTATAGAAAAAGTATTGCAATTTCCCCATCAAATTTTGACCTCCCCCAAGTTTGGTGTAGTTTCTGTGTCATTTATGCTTGATGATTGGAAGACACATAAATGTTTGGTGGTTGCTTCTATATTAAGATATCCGAGATGATGTAACATCGTTGAACTAGCAAGCTAAGTAGAAAACAGATCTGCAAAAGTTTTCAAGCTAAAAATTACCCAAATCCACTGTTAACTGATTTTATTCCTTTTCAAAATAATACTTGCAGAGAAAATGCTTTCCTTACAAAAGAGAGAATGAAACCCCCCAGGAAGCTACTTTACTACCTGTATGAGAGTATCTGAGTGAGGACTAGACATTTTAAACTTATAAGTGTAGTCTACTATGATTTATGGAGCTCTTCTGACAGTATAATAGCTTGTCTATGTACACGGCATCTTTGCAGCTAGTTTGCAGTCTGTGTTTGGCTTTGCCAATTGCATCAGTATTATATACTTTGGCCTCCTGTGGTTCTTCTTACTAAAGAAATTCCAGATGGATCACCACCTACTTCTTCAAACACGACCAATGAGTTTCCGGTTGATCTAAGCCATGAACGTGGAACATGGTACCTGAAATTTATTAGAGTATGAACAAATTCTCAGTTCCATGAACAAGTTACTGAAAATTGGATAGTTTTTTTTTTTCCAAATTGATAGTCCTGCATTTATCCTACCATCTTTGTGAAGGCTCTCCACAGTTTGTTCGACATTTGTCCTCTGTGAAGTATCCAGCATAGTTGCAAGTGTCACAATTTCCTTGAGCTATGTATGCAGGCCAGTGACGTCCTATACTTCGTCCATTTATCCATATCTGACCTTTTCCCATGCTACCCATGTCTAATGCTAATGGATCGTTGCCTGCTGGTGCGGCAAAATTTGTCTGGAACAGTAACATAACAATGGATTCTTAGGAATTTCGTGGGAAAACCAGAGAGTTAAACCGTTGGGCGTCACAGAACCCTCACCTTGTACCAAGTTAGGGGTTGCTTATGAGCCAGTGACAATCCTTGTGTCCAATCAACAGATGAACTCCCACCATCAGTGTACAGGTTTGTGGTTTCTCCTTTAAGACCTATCTGCTCAGAGAAGTAGAAGCTAATCATGGTCCAGCTTATTGTGGACTCCAGGAAATTATCATCACACAAGAATTATTTTAGGATATTATGCCCGTTTATGTTGGATATGTACACAATGCCAAAGCATCTTCCCCCCATGAATGCAAAATACCCTCGATTTCTTTCTATTTTTTATTTGTTGGTGTATAGTTTAAGGCATCAGCTTTCTTAAAGGGGGATGGACAGGTTCCATTTAGGAGATGTTTGAGGAATGAACTAACTACTTGGGCTTGAGCCAGGATCTGAAAATTACCTATCAGGATAACCAGTGAAGAAGTGGAGACAAAAATGGAAACTAACCTTGTAAGTCCATACATTTCCTGTGAGGTCTCTTGTACCCCCATTCAGCCCTTCCAATAAGACTGGACCTAGAACCCCAGTATTCCACGTTTCGAAGTGTAGGCCGACGTTCTGAGATGAAGTAAATGAATACAGATTGTTAGCTACAAGCAGTTCATGTTGCAGAGCAGAGGAACAAAAGACAAAATGTGGACTGACCGCAAGGCCCACAGCCACGCTTAATAAAGAAATCTTGTTGACACCAGCTCTCAAATTAACATTCTTCTTAAATGTTAACTTAGGGTTCTTTAGTCCTCCATAAGCCATTCCTGCAATACAAATAATCTCACAAATTATGGCCAGACTGAAGTTCCTATTAATAGATTGAGATAAACAGTCATTTATTCCATCCACCACCTGCTAATTGACCATTTATGAAAACATGCAAAGCATGGCCAGCTGAAAAAATTGTGAGGAGGGGCCACTGTCCGCCGTTGAGAAATGCTTCGCGAGAATCTATGTTAACACTGAATGGACAAGATATAAAATCGAAGTGTCAACAACAAAAACAAGACTGATCGATCATATTGACATTCATATACTTACTCCACCATGTACCACAAATAATCCGTGGTATCCCAGGTCATACTTATTTGCTCCACCAACCCCTGCTTTGTAAACGTGCCATCATCATCAGCAGAGGCAACGTCTTCAACGTAAGACTGCCAAGAAAATTGACCACCCGCTGCTACCATCTTCACTTGATTGCTTTGGGGGCCCAGCTGCAACCAAAGCTCACTTCACATGAGCATTCATTAAGAAACCTTCAAAACCAAATAGCAGCTAACGTCTTACCCTTGCAGTGTTATAGACTTCGGTCTTGCAATCAGGAAGAACGCTGATAGACCAACGTGGCAAGTTGTACTGCTTATTTCCATAGGTCACTCGCACAGAGTTTGCTGTGTCATAGTTTGCTAAGAAGGCAGCACATGCTGATTTTGAGCTGAAGACATGAGCCTGAATAATCATTGGGTTCAGGGGTTGAATTGACGAGAAACTTCCATCAGTATAGGCCTTAGCGCACTTATGAACTCGGATGAAATATTAGTTCAGAATGAGCCTTACCTCCTGCTTATCACCCAGTTTTACCAAAGTGGGATCTACAGCAACTAAAGCAGGTTCACAGAGCTTAATTGCTTTATGCAAATCCCTCAGATGTCCCCATTTTGGTTCTCTTGGAATTCCTGGAGGCAAAATAGACATCTCCTCTCATGTCAGGTGGATTTATCATTTAAATGTTTGCACCTGTGGCTGTCCACTTCATACTTGGTAGTTAAAGCTTTTAATTGCTACAAAGCGGTGATTGGGAGGTGGATAAATAATTCACCCCCTCCTCAAGGGAACGTACCATATTCATCAATAGGCGCATCATAATCGTAGCTAGTAGCAATGAAGGGACCACCAGCAGTTCTTTCAAAGTTGGTTCCTCCATGGTACTGCAGACGAGGAAAAAAAAGCAGAATTTAAGTCAATCAATCATCATATAATCTTGCACAAAGATTAATATGAGGGAGAAGCTACGTAACTTACCATATAGTAATTAACAAATGAACCACCATTCTGTATAAACCTAGCCACTCCAAATGCCATATCTTCTGCTGGCCTATGAGGAACTGCACCGCCAAATTCTGTGTACCTGATACCAAGACAAAAATGCAAATTGCTCTGAAGCATTCCAACAAGTACAAGAAAGAAAATCTAACAACCAAAAAAAAAATAAAGGAAAATAGAAAAGCCAATACGAAATAAAAAAAAAGCTCTTTTAAGTTTTAACTATTCACTCATCTTTGGTGTGACTTACCAACCAGTCCAGGCTTCTGTCCATATTTTGGGTTTATAATCCTTATTTGGTTTGAAATTCTCACAGTAATATGCATTGCAGGTGTCTATCTGCACACGACAAAGACACCAGTTTGAGTAAACACAACAAGAACCAACAAGTTATATCTATATCGTTCATTTGACAACAAATTGACCTATCCTAACAAGTTAGCGCAGAATCTAAAAAGCTATCAGGAGACATAACATCAGTTTCTTCAACTACAATCCCAAAGTACTAGAAAATTTTGATTAAAGCCAAAACAGAGGAGACTGGTGCCACCCTCGTTCAGAAAGGGAAATCGGACCACAATATTCATACCGAGAATAAAGAACCATTTAAGGCCCACCTAAGTAAACAGTATATTGTTATAATAAACCCCACACTCCAGAGAGAAAGATTGAGAGTTAGAAACCGACACCACAGAATAGAGCTATAAAGAAAAAGATTTTAGCGGAATTACTTACAACAGGGTCAGGTGCATCTTCTTGTTTGCACATAACCCATGGAACTCCTGTGCCAAGCCCCACCGCCATGTCAGCTGCCCATTTTGTATAAGCTTTACCAGGAGCACCAATTTCCCATTCGACTGGCCCATATTCATTTTCTATCTATTAACCAAATAAGAGAATCAGTAAAATGCTGATAAAGACAGCCACTTTCTCCTATAAAATAATGAAAACGTCCCTCCAACTCTCTGACCCGTGTTCTTGAGTATTGAACCAATCAAAGGAGAAATATAATAGAATAAGCATAAGCAAACTAAGAATACAAGGATCTTATTTTGCTTACCTGAGACAGGATTATTGGTCCTCCCTGAGACTCGAACAACTTTTCTGACTTCATCATGCCTACAATTTTCTCTGTGAACTTTTGCATTGCCGCCTTCATCGTAATAATTAAAATATATTATGTCAGTTCATTTTGATTAATCACACTGGCAATGACGAAAGATTGGAGAAAAGAGTTACTGAAAATGGCAACAGAAAATTCCAGTTAGAGCAACCTTGAAAGGCCCGTTATCAGTTCTGAAGGAAATTCCCGGAACGTATTTAAGCCAGACAGGGAAACCCCTGAAAGCAGATCACAAAAAACAGAGCTCCTATTATTAAAAAATAAACGGAAACAACGAAAAACTATAGTAAAAGATAGAAAATGAACGACTGGAAGTGATAGGTCCAGAGTTGGATAAAGCTACAAAATTCATAAGTTACGTCTTACCCGAGGTTCCATTCCCCACAAATGTAGGGACCAATCCGGAGATGAACATAGAGGCCTGCTTGTTGAACCAGCTTGAGGAACTTAACCAAATCATACCTTTCCTCGAAGTAATACTACCATTTTTTAAAATCATTTTCCAGCACAAGAAAAGAGAATTCTGATGAGTTTTGGCGGAAAAAATTCGTACAAACTTGAAGGAAACGTGCGAAAATAAATTATTAGAATAAAAAAAACAGAGCGTTGCTTTGAATTACTTTTCCAGGAGAAGGCTCGTGCCCGTTCCAGAAAACATAGGTTTGAATAACGTCCAAACCTCCATCTTTTGCCTTCTGGATAAGATCCGGCCACATCTGCAGCCACCATGAAAAACGAGAACAGAGTCAAGAAACTTAACCAATTGCTAAAAAGGGAGTGTTAGAAGAAAATGAAACAATCCCATTGGTCAGAAATTGGAAATAAATCAGAATGAACTGCATTGGACTTATTGCTAGCTCAGGAGTGCTTCTGGGGTAATGAATGGACCCAGACATGAGAATCCTTCTCTGTCCATTGATTACGATTGCTCTATGGTCATATGTTACAGAAGCTGAACAGCATGAAGACAACGATACCAGGAACATGAACAAGCTGGTCCCTAAAAGGTTCCACATTGAAGCTCTTACTGAACCCATAAGTTGGTTTTTCTCTGACAAGCCAAAGCAACAGAGTTTAGTTCTGGACTGTGTATCCAAATTTCAAATGTATTAGAAACACTTCAAAAGACTGGGAAAGACAGACGCAAATCTTCCTTTTTCTATTCTTTTTCGGACAGAAGAAAAGGGAAAAAAGATGTGAGTTTGGGAGAGATTACGTGAAATTATTGTACAGGATTTGTTGGGCTGTGGAGTTTGGTTTAGCGCAGCAGTTGAGCAGAGGTATTTATAGAATCTGAAAAATGAAATGTGGGTCCCCTGTTGCTTTGCCTTTGTGGGGAGGCTTACCAGCAGTGACAAGGAACTTGTTATCTTTAAGCTTCTGATAAAGCGCAATTTCTGTTTACATTTGCCAATTTGGAATGGTAATTTTTGGTTCCAAAGTCTAAAAAAGAGTGGCCTCTTCTATTCTGTGTGTGGTTCAGAGGAACAGAGTAGAGTAGGGGACAAAAATGACCTGCCAATGCCATTTCCTTCTCTGCAATGGTTTATTGCCTTCCCTTAATTGCAACACAATCCCTTAATTGCAACACAAAGTTCCCAATCCCAACACTCTTTGCATTGATGGAGTCAGTCCTAAGGCTCGGGCCTCAGAGAGTTGCTGATAAGACTCGTCTGCACACCCTTTACCACACTTTTGCACTCAAAAGGTGGAATCGCCCACTTTAGGTGATTCCACATTTCGGTCCGACAAAATTGTGAGGGGAGTAAATCACGATTTAATCTCACTTAAGTTATTAGAAAGGCGGTCATTTTTTTTTGTGCGCACAAGGAGTCACCACATTAGATGAACTCCCACACTACCGCTGCCAAGACTCGAACCTGAAACCTTTGCACTCAACTTCTTTGCTAACAACCAGCTGAGCTACCCGTGCAGGCCACCCTTTACCACACTTTTTCAACCTTAACGATGATCCGTGAAATCTGTATGCACAGGTACAATATTTTATTTTATTTTCAATCAACAATTCAAGTTAAGAGTAAGAACCTTGTTTCTTTTAAAATTATTGAATCTGGACATGAGTGCTAACTTCTAGCATTATTCTTTTTACCTATCAGGTTATTCTTACGATAGAATTGAGTTTTTTTTTCTCTCTAAAACGGAAAAACCTGCGGTCACTATCCTTTAAATTTGTAGTGAATAAATTTTCGAATTAACGTAATAACATGCTAATCACACCACGCTAGACAAAGAGATTTGGTGTTGCTTTGCTCGAATTGCCACATTTTATGCACTTCAAAAAAACGATTGTGTTGTAATCTTAGGCATATTTGTTTTTGTTTTCTGATCTTATTTTAAAATTTAATAAAAAACTTGGTTATTTAAAATTTTGATTTATGGTTTTTATATTTGTCTCTTCTAGTATTTACGAAAATTATAAAAAGTAAATTTTATTTTTTATAATATGATTTACGATCAACTAAACATATTATTTAATTATTTAATATTAATTATTTATAAGAATAATAAATAAGTTTACTTTAATTTTACAATTAATTTAAATATTAATTTCTTAAAATAATTTTAATTTAACAATTATTAATAAATATAATGTAAAATATCTTTAAAAATACATATTTTAAATTTTTAATTAAAAATAAAGATTAGTTATTAAATAAAGTTTAATTATTAAATTATTTATTTTAATAAAATATAATAATTTTTACTGATAGTTTATTAATAAATATTATATAAGAAATTCAATTAAATAACTAATTAATTTATCTTAACATATTTTTGTTTTTATTTGAAAAAATAAAACCAAAAATCAAGAAACAAAAATTACAAACCCAAAAAAAAAGTCGTTAACTTATTAGGAGACTAATAATAGGTTACTAAGACATCAAGAAATTTTTGCACTGGTACACTTGTTTCGCATGAATCACGGATTGGTAATTGTCCAATGAAGTATGCCACATCACATCCCTGTAGGAAAATTTGTCGCATCAGATACAGGATATTTTTACTATTTACACAAATAAAAATAATCAAAATAAAAAAAAAGTAAAAACTTGGCTGTAAAAATGAAAAAAAAAGATATGCAGAAGAAACGAGATCTAATTAAATATAAAAATATCTTATTATATGTATTAATATTATTATAATTAATTTCCTCTTTTTTCTTTTTTTTTTCTCGTTTACCTTTCTCTCATATTATTATTAAATTTTTTCTTTTTCTTTTTTCTCATTTACTTTATTCTCTCACTATCTCTCTTTTTATACGAGTCATTTGAAAATAATTCTTCTATTAATTAAGAATAAGACTGTGTACGATTAAACCTCCACAAATTTTACATGTCAACAAAATTCATATTAAGTATTATTGTTGTTATTATTATCTCTAATATTATGGAAGATAACAATATTTTACTTTAATTTAATATGCCCAATTTTTTATATAATGTACAAACCTTTTGTGAATATATATATTTTTTGTTAAAGTATCCGAGATTCTACATAGATAATCGACTAATCCAAATTTGAGCCGAGTATGACCATTTTGTGAATATATATTAACAATGAAATGAAGAAAAAAAACATAATGCAAATATCAAAGGAACCTTCAGAAAGATGCACAAGTCAAGTTGCTCACTTACTTGGTTGGCAGTTAAAGCTTATCAATTGTAAATATGAATATTCCATCTACTCATCTGACTCCAAGAAAGTCAAGTTGCCGCGTCCGTGAACCAAATATTGTACACATACGACATTGTTCCTTTCACTCTAAGCATTTTTAAAGTTGACCCCACTTTTGAGACCAATAACAAAAATCCACGTCAGATTTTCCGTCCTTTTCCTCTTACTCCACAGCCACAGCCACAACAACAGCGTCACTGTTTTAAATAAATCCCAGGCTACGCAAGCAATTTGCACTTTTGCAATTAAACCCTCAAATCTTTATTTGGACTTATCGAATATTTTAAAAATTAAAATGATGTTATTAAAATTTTCAATTAATTAATTTTATTTCAAATTTTAACTTGTCAATTCAATTTAGTTTAATAATTTTTTATTAAAAATTGGTTAATTTATACCAATTTTTATAAACTAATTAGTTCTTATAAATCAAAATAAACTGATTAAATTTTATATAATAGTATCTTCTAAATTAAACTTTAAAATTTTATATAAAGATAATCTTCTTTAATTATTTTTAAATTTTAATATTTAAATTTCTTTAAAACATTGGAAATAACAATTAATCATTATAAAATTAAATTGGCGGTTACGAGAATACAGATATCACTTAAAAGACAAGCCATGTCTAAACCGAAGCGGTTAGTACAAGGGAATTACGTAGAGGGCGTGCTGATTGTTACTGACAACAACCAACTGATATTAACTGATGATGATGTCCTTGAATTAGTGCTGAAGATTAGGTGATAACTGCTAAAGATTAGGTGACCCAACACTCTATTTTATGTAAGTTGTGAAGGTTTATAATTAACAGAAGTGATGTGAATGTTATCTCCTACCATTGAATTTGGTTCTGTTATAACATAAACACTATCTAAGACGCTAAAAATGCGTTTCATATTTTATGACTACAAACTCAGTAACATTACGTCATTGTTGTCCATGTGTGGCAAGAAGCGAAAGCTACTTGTGTTTTTATCATCTTTGAACCGCCCAGGGAAAGTGTTGAGTTGAGGTCTGGAGGACGGAAAGCAACTGTTTTAAATGTCGTGTTACATTAAAATTACTTCATGTCTTAGTCAAATACTGGAAGGTCATTGTATATTGTAGGTACTGTACTTTAATGTGTGCGCAAATAGATCAGAGAACAAGGAAGTTTCTTCCTCTGTTTTTTTTTTGTTAATGGATAACCAATTCAGAACCTTTGAAAATGAGATTATGTACTTATCCATCCAGGATTTCTAATTATAAAAATTATGATATGTGGTGTGGGTTGAATCACATGTTTGGCTTCTGTTATGTAATGCATTGAAGTTATATTGGGGAAGGAATCATAGTTTTGTGTCTAATTTAAGTTCAATAATTGATGAGGAAATGGCCTTTTCAAGGCATGAATGCTTTGCCTCATCCAAAAGTTTAAAGAAAGTGATTCTCCAAATAGAATTCCTGCTTACTACGTACATTGAGATATAATATCAATTTCAGTCTTATCCATTGTCTAACTTTACTTCACAGAAATACAAACTGAAATCAATTTGTTATTGCTTTAGACGAGGGTATTATTTGTCTGGCCCTCCACTTCTAGTTAATCTTAAAAGCATCTTATTCGAGTACCATCTTGCCATTAAAAAGACTGTTATTTTAATTACCAACTAGTCTTCTCATATCAACTTGGCGAGGAACATGTGCTATAGTTTAAACTACATAATAAAATGATCTAATTAGAATATGATTATTATTTTAGATATAATATTTGCTAATTAAGAGCTATTAGTTTTTCTTTTCAAATTAAGCATGAGAAGTAACAGTTCAGCAGGAGATCGTGAAACGTTTTAGAATCTGGATAAAATTTAATGAAACAGAATAATAATATATAACATATTATAAATAATATTACTGTAGCCTTTTTTGGCGAACCTGAATCAGAAAATGATCATAAATGCTTAAGACGTTTCCGTTTCCTAAATCTATCAAAAGTGGGTCCCCTATGTTTTGGATGAGATGGGGAGCTGAGCTGTCCCATAGTTCAACACTTCAAACTGCCCAAGTTCATGATCAATTGTTAGCTCATCTCTTTAAACGTGAGACGGCTCATGGTTGCTTGGTAGGTACTGTCTGTTCTCAGAATCCTTGCGTGTAGGACTAGAAAAGGAAAAGCATGCACCCAAGTTATAAAGTTACATTGACATTATAAAAGCAAGATTCGAGTTTGATAAACATGAGCACAGTTAAACAGATGCATTAATGAATCGGATGGATGTAGTAACGGGGCAAATCTTCAACCGTGAGTGCTTCGTGGGAGCAAATTTCTCTCGATAAAATTCACATAAATTTTACTTAAAATTCAACTTCTTGCTTTATTTTTATTTTATATTTTATAAAGAAGTTACTTTTGTAACTCGAATTTATAAACTTTCAACCATAAAGAAATAATCTTACCAATTAGTAAAACTAATAAAAAATTTAAGTTTTAGACTTATGACAGATCTAATAAGAATAGTTCTCCATAAATTAAAGTTTAAATCATCCTAAATACATATGAGAAAATAGTTATATACATGATTCTCATTTAATTTACCAAAAAAATAGTTTTAATATAATTCAATGATTTTATGAAGAGAAAGATTACATATTTTAGAAAATATTATTTTGTTAGAGAAGGCGTTCTTGCACAACCCACCCTATCAAACGAGGCCATCATATAGGCGGAAAGTTACCAATGACACGTTTTACTTCGCTTTGTCCTAAAACCAGCTGAACCTAAGATATCTTCGATCATGAAAAGGATCAAAAACTTTTTTTTACCTACTCTTTTTTTTTTTTTTTGGAAGACTCCAAGTCTCGCACGTATGCGTACAAAATAATAAAGGATTATTTCATTACACAAGGCTTGTTGCTTTGTGATAGTTAAGGAAGGGTTATTGATTGTATAAAATATTAAAAATAATAATGTGAGAAAAAATACTAAATAAAATTAATACTGCATAATTCTTAGATTTAAATATTATGGCTTGCTAGTTCTACACGGCTTAGTTTAAGGAGGACAAGAATTTCCACAAGAAAAAGGCCTAAGGTTCCTCTTTTCCCTTTTTAAATAATAAAAGATAGCTCCTGCAACAGGGGAGAGGAGAGGATGGCTTATATTGGATTTCTTCTTTTTTTTTTCACCCTCCCTCCCTTTCAAACACAAAACAAACATATGCATACAAGGAAACCACCAAAACAAACACGTGGAACTGTCTTTTCTTTTATATATGAACAAATTACACATGTTAGTCTTTCAAAACTGACTAAGTTGTTACCCGATTTTCATACATAAATATTATATTATGAAAAAGAAATACAACATTCTAATGCATCGATCGCATTAAATGACAAAACAATTCATCTGCCCGCCGAATCAAGTTGGCTAAGGATCCATCAATGAGAACTCACACTACTTGACGACGGTGGAGTATTGGGATAAGCCTTTATCGAGGAATCGTCAGATTTTATCTTATGGATGAGTTTGCCACGTTAAGAACACCCATGCATACATATATGGATTTCTGAATTCTGAGGGTTATACACATCCGCATTTTCTTGAGCTGGTGGGACTTCTAAGTAGTTTATTTACAGCACTAGAATCTTTTGTGGGGCATATTGAAGATCAATCACTCGTCAAAGGTTTCGCAACCCAAACCCAACTAGGTTAACCAGCCTAACACTCAAACTTTTGAGTTAAAATAGGAAATATCAATGTCAAGGAACAAAATAGTCCAATAATAAATATTTCCATTCAATTTAAATATTTTCTTCCAAATAAAATGTGGGATTAATTACAAAAAACTTTCAAAACTTACTTATAGCCTGAATTTTTAAAAATAGTAATTAAATACTCAAATTTTCATTTTTTTTCTAAATTTTTAGACATTAGTATCTCTTAATGTTACTAACATGACAAGCCACATAAGATATAAATCTAAACTCGTATGATTACAACTTTATTAAATTGAGGAGAATAATTAAGAAGGTACCTCAAACATCAGTTTTGTTTAAGGAAGAGAGCAACAAAGGGTCTTATCTGTCTTATTTCAAGAGAAAAGCTTTGGATGAAGAACTCAAGCACTTGGTTCACGAAGCTCTCAAGACTCACCAGTTCAGTGCCTCATCACTAGAAGGAAAGAAACAACAAAATGAAGAGACAAATTTTGAAATTACCCCACCAAAAGAAAATTAATACTCAAAAAATGCATCAAAGGTCGAATCTTTACCGGATGAGGTATTGATATGGGAGGATTCCCCACTTCAAGGATGATAGATTTTTTTTTTTTTTGAAAAATGAATTTTTCATTGCTATAGACAAAGTTAAAACAACATTACAATGATTCCTCTGTTATTAGCCTATGTACAAGCTTTATAGCTAAATATACAAAAAAGAGCTACATTATAAGGAATAATTCAAAAGCAGTATATTATCTTTATAGCTAAATGTACAAAAAAGAGCTACATTATAAGGAATAATTCAAAGGCAGTATAATATTTGGTTAAAATTTTCATCTAGATATTATATTAGGAGAGAGTGAATGATGCAAGTTGTTAGCAAAGATTGCTGCTCGAATTTAGTTAACAATTTTATCTACTTTATGATACTTTCCTTCTTCTGAGTTGGTATTAATGTGATTTTGATGAAGTTCTTGAGAGTAAGGGACTTTAAATCATAAATTAATTTGAGATTTATTTCATCCTTTTCTTTTAATTTTCTTTAATTTGCTTAATTTCACTTAATTAATTTGATCAAGTTTGACATGTACAATTTAATACAAATTATACGTATTTAGATTTATGTCTTATGTGTTTTGGCATGTTAGTAATGTTAACGAAGATATAAATATTGGGTTAGATTTAAAAAAAAATTGAAAGTTTGAAAATTTAATTGCTACTCTTTAAAATTGAGGTTGCAAAATTTAGTAAAGTGTAAAAATATTTTGTAATTGCCCTTAAAAGGTAAATCTCTATTGAATGTTTCAACTATCTTATGCGTCAAGAGGGAAAGGAAATACAAAAAGAATAAGAGGGACGGGGATTTTGACAATAAGAGTGAATTAAATATCGGCAAAGCAAAGAGGACCAATTCAACCCAACTTATCGCAGCACCAAGACAAGAAGTCATAGGTTTCAACGTTGTAAGTCCAACGGAACTTAAAGCAATGTCAATGTTAGGTGTATCTTTCATCGCAAAGTCTCTCTTCTTTTATAATCTAAAATAATTTGACAATAGTGTTCTTCCACCTTATAATGACAATTAAACAAAGGATATGGATAATGCTTAAATCTCACTAACAGGAATCAATCAATCAATGGTTTGTCCACAAGTACGCCTGCCGCCGGCTAACGGCTTGCAGGTCACTACCTGTTGTCACTTCTTCGCCGCTGAAGGTTTGGGACTATCCTGGCGTGCTTGGACGATGAATGGGCGGCCGGTCGGGCCCAACGGTTTGCCTAACGCATAACAATTGGCACATTTGAGGAGCTTTAGGATTTTGAAGTCTATATAATAATTTACGAGATACTTGTTTTAATTAAATTATATCGTGAGCTTAATAATTTAAAACAACATGACTTAATTTAATCATATAAAATTTTGATTAGTTCAAACAATTTAAATATTTGAAAATATTTTTGAGAAGTGTTTTTACTACTTAAAATTACTTTTTAAAGCAGCTATATTGTGGTTTTAGATTATCACATATTGCAATTCACACAAGTTTAATTGTACCTACAACAGTATTAATGTTATGTTTGTTCTTGTAAAAATATAGAAAGTAGGTAAACTTGTACATCAAAATTAAAAACAAGACACAAGTGAAGCGATGTTTGAAAAGGATCCTTCCTGCCCTATAAATGATAAGAGAATTCGAGCGATTGTATTTGTGCCCTTAAATATAATTATCCATCAGAAAAGAAAGGACAACTGCATATTGTACTTGGATTAGGTCTGCTAACTGGAATCTTAACGAAGATAATCCTTCTGTTGTTATATC
>JAOSBK010000205.1:12538149-12552011 GCA_027568895.1 Erythroxylum shatona | reverse complement strand
TTGTGTTTGTTTATGCTGGGATTCCGGACAGGAGGTCCGATGAATTGTGTTGCTGGAATTGAGATATTGAAGTGCTTATCGTGTGTGAATTGCGGATATCGATTTGTGTGATTATTTTTATGGCAAAAGAAATAGAATAATAAGATTTTTGTTCAACATGATGGGATATGATCGTATAAGAAAAATATTATGAATTTCGATTGAGGATGAATTTCCAAAAGGGAAATTATATTGTTTTGATTTGTATAAGATTGAATAAAGATGAAAAGAATGAAAAAAATTATTATACCGATTTGGATTATTTTAGATAGATTGTTCTTATGGTTTCCAACGCTAGTTTTTATTAAGATACATGTTTTTGGATGTCAGATCCGCTTTAGAATTGTTTCCGCTTTATGATTTGATTGAACAGATTTGTTTGCTTTGACTTTCGCCTTATGTTCTGTTCTTTCGAATTCGCTTTTGCATTTGGTTCCGCTTTCCGATATGCTTTCGCTTTTGATTCCAATTTGTTTTTCTTTCGCCTTTGTCTTTTGATTCATTTAGTTTCTCTCACTTTTCGCCCCTTTGTTTTTCATTTTAAAATTCTGTTTTTTTTCGATTTCAGGTTTAGGATCCGTTCCTTTGTTTCGCTTTGGTTTTAAGATCTGTTTGATTCATTCTGCCGCTTTGTTTTCGATTAGGGTTTCCGTTTTTTCGATTGAGGTCCGGTTCCAAAATCGAGTCCCAACATTTATGGTATCAGAGCGCCGGTATTAGGATTTTACATGGGCACATGTGTATAAGTGATATGCATGAGAAATTGATAAGAGTTTGAATGGATAGTAGTGAATTAGTGAGAATGTGATATTGATGTGAATAAATTTTCATGAATTATTTGAAGAATCAAAGTGCTTGTTTAATTTAAGTGTCAAGAGTATGATTGACTATAAGAATGTGTTAATGGAAATTAAGATTAGAATATCATGATGAAATTGGATGAATTGCTTTCGGATATACATGTGTGAGATGCAATAAGGGATACTTGAAGCTCAAAATAAATCATAGTCATATTATCATAAATGGGTGTTGTTAATGGCAATAAGTATGAACATAGCTCATGAAAGCTTCCAAAGCAAGTCCTCAATTTTCTTAACAATATGAGAAATGTGTCTTGTTCATCTTCAAATAAAACAGTGACTTTGAATGACTATAACACGCACTAGACTACCCTCGTTTGTTTTAAATAATGAGGATGTTGTAAAGAAAAGTTCACTACAAACTACTTACCCATCTACCCTAAAAGAAACTACATCATCACCTAGAAAACTTGTAACCCTACTAATTGAACCTAAAACTGAGGCTTCAGCCACAAGATGTATGCAACACAAGTAAACCCAAAAATGACCAAAACTCATATTTCAGCTAAGAAACTAAAATCTTTCAATAATAACATAAATATTATAAAAAAAGTTCTAATAAGAAATGCTTAAAACTGCTATCAAAAATTGACCCAAAATGGTCAAAAACCAATAATATTCTGATCAAATAATTGAACCCCATTTTTAGCTACTACACTCATGAACTCTCTCACAAAAATAAAGCAGCAAATCTCCATCCAACCAAAAGAAAAGACCCAAATTATATTTTGAAAAGGGTCTCACAACTAAATATAACCAACCTTTCCCCATTATAGGAGACTATTACTTGTTGCAATTACCACGATTTTCAAATGCCATAAAAGCGTATATTAGCTAAGGCCCAAAAATAATTTCAAAATTATCATCAAAAACACAAATCCCAACAAAGTCAAAGAAAAACCCTTATTGAAAGCCGAAGAAAGATCTAGTCTTTGAGCGTATCCATAACACAAACTTTGGGCATTAACCTGAGAGATTGAAGCCAAATGAGCCCTGATCACAAAAGGATGAGGAGGTGTTTTTCATAAAATTCCTAGATAGATTCTTTTGATTTAGAGAAATAGAACGAATGTTTAAATGAATTGGACCATGTACGAAGGGGATAAGTTTGAATATGTGATCTCTTAGAGAGTAGGAAAGCACGACGCCATTGTTATTTTAGTTCATTGTTTATTTTGTGCTTTGTTCACATAGGTATCAATTTAGTATTATCATTATTATAAATTTATAATTGATGGAAGTAAAGTGCCTGAAACTGACTAATAATTTTCTATTATGATTTTTTCAATTCTTTTGCCTCTTGTGTCTTTTTGAAAAAAAAGCCACTTTATTCAATGTTTTAAAAATCGAACTACAAGTTAAAACTGGTAAAACAAAAGGTTTAAGGTTTAAAAGGTTTACAGATAGTAAATTATCATCAAATCAATTAAAGATTAAATAAATTTAAATTTTAAAATATGATTAAAAGAGATTGCCCTTAACTATCGAATAATTTGAAGTTTAATTAAAAAAGATTATTGAATAAAAATTAATTAATTAATTTTAATTTATAGGAACTTATTAATTTACAAAAATTAATCGACTAATTAATAACTTAATCTGATCCAACCTAATTAAAATTTTAAGATTTTAAAAAATGATGTTTTTTAAAAACTTAAATAATATTTTAATCGAGTTTGGTTAGACTCGATTGTGCTCGGGCTTAGGTAGGGTTTGAGCTTAAGTACGTCTAACTTCGAGGCTACTTATTATAACCCTTAATTATTGTTTAAAGTCACAACGGATTTAATTGTTACTTATATAAAATTTTATAGCAACAGCGTTTTAATTTTGTTGCCTTATAAAATATATGGCAATAAATTACCATTAGCATTGCCTATTAATATTATTAAAGGCCGCGCTTTAAAAATCATTGCATTATATTAGTTTTAAGCAACACATTTTAAACTGCTACAAATTTAATGTTGCCTAAAGCATTTTTTGATGTAGTGTATCTTGCAATTTTAATTGGGTTACTACTATCCTAAACTTGACGATCTGGTAATTAGGGTGGCGCATATAAACTCTAAAGTGTACATATTATTATATGTCTTATAGTCAATTGGTTAGTTTTAGATTTTGTGATATAATTAATTAAAAGTACTATTTATCTTCATATATTTTATTAATTATATTTGATATTTTAATACTAAAGATAAATTTCTTGAAATAATTATTGCACATTTAGAATTATGATGAGATCATAATTATAATATTCAATTTACAATTGTGTGTTATTCCTAAATTATTTTGTTGTAATATCATCAAAATAGGATATTAATAAAACAATAAAACTAGCACACAATATTTTTTTCTTATGAAAAAATAATTGATCGTATAAATTAAAGTACAAAGTACGAAGAAATTTAAACAAACATGCGAGTGCTTATGAGATAATAAATTCTTTGAACTAGCTCGATGATGAGGATCCCAAATAGAACATTACTTAAGTCTTTATGAATTGTTTGTTATGATGGTTATATAATTGATCCTTATACTTAAGCATCTCATGTAGAATTTACTATGGTTTGATGATTAGGACCTATTCTATTTAGGATAACTTAGTTGATAGTATTTTGATATAATATGAATCATATGGAGATAATTGAGTAAGTTAACAAAGGACTCGTCACTCTAATTAGGGAGAATGTTTCACCATTATTAATTAGTAGTGATATAATAAATTATCTGACTAGAGTAAATTAAAATTTAAAAGGTGTTTATAAATATCAATTATAAATTAATTAACATGATTGAATTTAAAAGAGAAAATATTAAATCCTCACTTTATATTCAATTAGAATGCTGGGTTACGAAATGATTAAATTATACATCATTACCATGTATAGACAAGTTAAGTCAACTTAGTTTGATAATCCTAATATTTGAATGGTCATGACATAATGTTAGAAGTTAATCTTGATCTACATTTAAAAATTGTTTAATTAGAGAATCAAAGATAAATTACAAAAGTTTAATTAATCTAATTCTAATTGTAAATTATGATTATAAATTATAATCATTACTAACGTAATAAAAACCTAATAAGTCACACATAAAAAGTAGTTAAAATCAATTTAAATTAAATTAAACTTAATTGTAAAGTTTGAGAAACTTCAGAGATCAAATATGATATGTTTAATATTATTTAAAATAAGTTTTAATTATAATTAAAGTTAGCCTTTAAATATAATTAGAAAGCTTAATTTTGATAAGAAAAAACTCTTTCATCTTTCTCTATATATAGGAGGAAGGCATAAGGGTGCTAGCATTCTTGCCTTCTCCTCTTCAAAATTGAAATTTTTTTACTCTGTAGATATCATTATAGGTTAGACACACTGATAACTTATGGTTTACATTTCAAGAAGAAAATTTTATGCAAGAATCCAAATTAGTTACATTTCAACCCTTTTATTTATGATTTGTACTTTTCAAATTGTTCAATTAAGGAGATTCAGTTGTAATTATCATATCTAAGCCAATGTCTTTGATTGTACTCTAAGTTTATGCTTTTATCATTAAAAGGGAAAATAATTGCATAACTTTTCTTGTCAATGCATGATATGATAGAAATCATATATATATTTCTAATTCATGTTTTTGAGTATTTGATACTAAGTTTAGATCCATTATTATTACAAAAATCACGTCATGATAAGAAATATATTGTTGAGAAAAAGTAATTGATCTAACTTTATACTAATAGTTTGTATGTGTTGAATCAAGGAATATTTATGTTTAATATATGTGGCAAGAATGAAATGATAAATAATTGAGATTATCCTTCTTTCCTATTTTACTTAAATCAACATAATGATAATAATAAGGTTACATACAAGATTATATATTTTCTTTTGATGACGAATCATATGAAACTTGTTAAGTTTGAAGAATGAACAAATCAACCTTTGATGAAAGAATGATGATAATATTAAATTGTTAAATATATACATATGATGTGTTGGATGTAATAACAATTTATAAAAATTAAATTCTTGTATTTCATTATATTTACTAATGATTTTATATGATAGGATCATACAGATTAAATAAAATTTTGATTTAAAATTTTGAAAAGTTCAAAATATTTAAATTTAAGTGAAAATTAATCATTAAGAATGTTGAAATACTTCGATGGGATTAACATGGTAAGATATAAAGTATTTTGCTTATCTATAGGGAATTAGATTTTTTTAACGAATACTCCCACAACAAAATTCCATAATTGTATGAATTTATATAAGGAGGAATGTAACATGAGATATTGTATGATGTAATATTTATTTCTTCTACATCTATACTAACACAACAACTTACGTTAGATAATTCTAATTAAATCAATTAGCAAGGTTTCATATTGGATATGAAATGATGAGACTTTGAAAGAGTCAATGTTAATGATTTTAGGATGTGATGTTTAGTTGAAGCATGTATTGTCGAATAAGTTTAGAACTAAATCACATAATTGAAGGTTATGAGATATTCAAAAAGTTGAATATAATCTTAAAAATCCCAATGACCAAAATGTTTGTCACAATGAATATTTATAGAAAAATAATTCTCAAGACAAGTAGTGAGAGTAAGATGAAATTTGAATAAGTTCAAATCTTATAATAGTACATCATATTGGAAATTTATTAATATATTAGATGCATAGTCAAAAAGTTACAAAATATTGAAGCATTCACTTTTATAATGAATTCAAAGTGTTTGTTTTGGAGCTAATTACATATTTTTTTATGTCTACAAGAAAGTTAGTGGGAGCATATTTATACTTTTTAATGAAAGTACATAGATACATATTGCTTATAAAGAACAAATTTTCATATTTTCAATTTTTAAAGATATGATTATCCAAAAATAACTCTTATTGGATATGAAAATGTAATAACTTAATCATGAAAATTAAGATATATAGAGATAAATATAAAAGTTGTTTATATATTAGGCATCTCATAGGTTATTCATAAAAAAACAATTGAAAAATTAATTTAGACTAGTTGTAATATCTGAGAAACTTTAAAGATCAAATATGAGATATTTGATTTTCATTAAAATAAAATTATAATTACAATTAGACTTAGACTATAATTATAATTAGGAGGTTTAATTTTGATGAGAAAGAAATTTTGTTTGTTTTATAAATAGGAGGAAGTTATGGGGAAGCTAGCACTTATGCCTTCTTTTCTCAAAAATTGAGTTCTTTTTCTTTATTATGTGAATACTGTTAAAGGTTGGTTACCTAAACAACTTGTGGTTAACAGTTCTAGAAGAAATATTTATGTAGAAATCTAAATTAGTCACATTTCAACCGTTTCATTAATAATTTGTATTTTTCAAATTATTCAATTAAAAGAAATGATCAAGAGAATGTAAAAGTTATGTTTTCATTGTGTCCTTAACTGGATCACGATTAGCTTCCTAAACATATAGGTAGAAGTCTAAGTAACCTAAAAAATAACATTTATCTATTTATGAAATACATAATAATAAAATGAATTATACTTCTTCACTTGAGGTAAGATTTACTATTTACATTTCTTAATATATTCTTTTATATTGCATATTCTTGTTTGTGTTTCTACTTTCTAACAAAGATTATTTTTTGGTGAACTTTAGGTGATTGAGTATTAATCCTTAACGAGTCCATGCTAAAGGTTGTGTTGCTTTTGAGAAATTATTTTTGCCCAGTATTTGTAAGTCAAGTTTCAATGGTATGTGCCTAACCACTCAACTTCGTAAAATATTTTATTTAAAATTTTATTATTCTCTCTTATGTTTTGCTGCATGTGTATAGATAATAACTAATATTGTAATAATAGGGTAAAAGACATGAAGTTCTCTTATAATTTAACTAATTTTAAAAAACTTTAATAATAGGGCAAAAGGCATGAAGTTCTCTTATAATTTAACTAACTTTAAAAAACTTCTTGATTTTTATGATGTAATATTGATTTCTTTTGTTTATACTAATAAAACGGCTTACTTTAGACAATTTTAATTAAATCAATTAATAAAGTCTCATATTAGTTATGAAATGGTAAGATTTTGAAAAAGTCAATGTTAGTGATTTTAGGATATGATGTTTAGTTGAAGCGTATATTATCCAATAAGTTTCGAAATAAATCGAATAATAGATGGTTATAAGATATTCATAAAGTTGGATGTAATCTTACAAATCCTAATGAACAAAATGTTTGCTACAATGAATATGTATTAAAAAAATGATGCTCAAGATAAGTAGTACGAGTAGGATAAAGTTTTTAAGAAGTTCAAATTGCATAACAATACATCCAATTGGAAATTAATGCTTTTAGATATTTAAAGATTTACTTTCATAATAAATTCAAAGTATTTGTTTTGGAGATAACTATAGATTTTTTCTCTACAAGAAGATTATTAGGAGTATAGTTACATTTTTCAATAAGAGTACGTAGAGACATATTACTCATAGAGAAAAAGAAGTCATATTTTCAATTGTTAAATATATGATTATTAAAAAACAACTCTTATTGGATATGAACAAGTAACAATTTAATTATGAGAATTTAGATATATAGAGATAGATATAAAAGTTGTTTGCATAGTGGGCATCTAATAGGTTATACAAAAAAGAGCAATTAAAAAAAGAAAAGTTAACTTAAAATTAAGTTTAACTTAATTGTGAAATTTGAGCAACTTAATGATCAAATATGAGATTTCATTTTATTAAAATTACAGTTAAAATTACAATTATAATTAGAGTTAGACTATAAGTATAATTAGGAAGTTTAATTTTGACAAGAAAGAAAATCTTTTTTCTTTCTTTATAAATAAGAAGAAGGTAGGAGGAAGCTAGCATTTATGTCTTCTTTTATCAAAAGTTGAGTTCTTTTTATCTATTATGTGAATACTGTTAATGTTATTTATAGTTTCATTTCTTCTGGGTCGTTACTGTTTCTTTTGAACAGTCATATACCTTTTCCTTGAACCATCGTGCCCTTTGGTTGTTTTGATGGAAGACAACAAGGCATATATAAAGATTGGGTCCCTAGGCTTAACAAATAATTCTGCATACACCATCAATTACATTTGTTAAAAACTTAGAAGAACCCTCTCACATTTATTCAAGATCTCTCAACACCAATGGCAGGAGGTACGTAATAATATTCCACATTTTATTTTTATAATAGACATGTATACAGATTATTATCATGTCTAACAGTTGGTATCAGAGCAATCTTTTCTCTGCCTTGATGTAATGAATTTTTTGTAACGATATGCATGAATACGGAATTTTCTGTTGCAAATATTGACATTGTTACAGTCAAAATATAGTGGAATGGTTCTTGCGTATATGAAGCAAATTGCATTTCGTTTACAATAGTTTTGAATTGGAAAGTTTTGAATACATGTTTCAGAAAACTTGTTTTTCGTGGCCATTAATGCAAGTTTAAGTTTTACAGGAGTAAACCTACTTCTTTTTAACTTTAAAAACTTTTCAAGGGACTTATTGTTTACTTTTATTGTTGTGTCTAGACATACATGAAGTCTTGACCAAAACATTTGTTTTCGTAAGCCAAAAAGCTTCTCATGGGACCCACCATTTGTTTTTGTTGTTGCATGAACTCTTGATCAACAATGAATTTCAGAGAGGCCGCACATGGTTATACTTTGTAGGTTCATTGAAAATTTTGATCAGCCATAAATGTACTGTATAATGGTAATGTAAAATATACAGTATTTGCATTATGGTCCATATCTATTTTGAATTTATATATAGAATCTATATGTTAGCCTAATTTTATTAAATTGCATGATTTAAATTATGTTTGATTTTAAATTCATGTATATATATTTATATTTATGCAAATATATGATATTGATTTATTATTAATCAATTGTAAAGGATTATGTAAAACCTTTATTATTCATAGTTTTGCATAAAATGAGGTGTCATGTGATTAATACAATTTTAATTAGTTGAAGATTAGCCATAGCATCTTTGATTAATTAAAAATATATATTATGTGTTATAGATCACATCTAGTAAAATGTCAGCGTATTAATTTTTGATTAACTTAATTAGTTTGTTAGTCAAAGTTAGTTAGTCAAATGGCAGTTAGTATTTTCCTGTTTTGCAAGTTAGTTAAGTTAGTTTTCTCCTTTCTTGAGCTGTAAACTTGTATATAAATACATTGTACACTCAATGAATAAGATGCTGAAAATTTCCAAATTAACTTTTCTACATGGTATCAGAGCTCAGAAATTCATTCGTCGTTTTCTTTTTACTCTCCTAATCTTCCCTCGTTTTCTTGGCTTTCTCTGGCTTTTCTTCTTTGTTTCTTCGATAATCCAGAAATGGATGAATTAGTCGATCCTCAAATTACTATTTCTAGTCCCTATTTCTTGCATCCAAATGAAAATCCTTCATTGATTCTTGTTTCACCAGCTCTCACAAGCTCGAATTACGATACCTGGTCACGAGCTATGAGATTAGCTCTTCTCTCTAAGAATAAACTTCAATTTATTGACGGTACAATCATGGCTCCTCCGCGTCTTGATCCGATGTATCCAGCTTGGGAACGCTGCAATACAATGGTCATCTCGTGGCTCAATCATTCGTAACACCTTCCATCTTTAGCAGTGTGCTTTGGCTCAACACAGCTTATGAAATTTGGAATGATTTGCGTGAAAGGTTCTCTCAAAGTGACATCTATCGTATATCTGATTTACAAGAAGAGATTTCAGCTTTTAAACAGGATAATAAGTCAGTCACTGATTACTTTACAGAGCTTAAGATTTTATGGGATGAATTGCTTCATTTTCGCCCTCTTCCTACTTGTTCTTGTGCAACTCCTTGTTCTTCTGGAGTTTTGCAAACAATCAAACGTTATCATGAAAATGATTGTGTTATCCTGTTTCTTAAAGGTCTCAATGATAAGTACCTCTCTGTTAGATCACAGATTATGTTGCTTGATCCTTTGCCTACTATCAATAAGGTTTTTTCCATGGTCATTCAACAAGAAAGACAGTTTGCTATTGGTACTTCCAAGGTGTTTGTTAATAATATTGATACTTCTGATACACCATCTGATTCTAGTGTTCATGCTGTTACAAAGAACCCATTGCTCAATCTAATGTTGACAAGAGGTTTTGCACTTTTGCCAACGACCAAGGCATACCGTTGAGACTTGTTTCAGGAAAAATGGATTTCCTCCTGGATACAAAGTGAGAGGGCAGGCTCGTGCAAACAATGTATATTCTGATGATGTTGCTGAGCCTTCATATGTTTCAGTTGATAATTTTGCTAATAATTCTGGTTTTAATTTGACTCAAGAGCAGTACTCTCAATTGCTTGCTTTGATCCAGTCCACCCCTTCCACATCTTCTACCCCTGTTACCAACAATGCTATCCGTTACACATCACTCACCTTAGCTACCACTGAAGGTACTTTCTCTCCCAAATCACCCTTTTGGATCATAGACACAGGTGCTACTGATCATATTACCTTTTCCTTATCATATTTTACAACCTACAAAACTATTAAACCTCTCCTTGTTACTTTACCTAATGGTTTGAAACTTGAAGCAACCATATCTGGCACAGTTATTTTCACTAATCATCTATATTTGCATGATGTTCTTTATATACCAGCCTTTACATTCAATTTACTATCTGTTACCAAACTAACCTCTACTTTACCTTGTTGTTTTACCTTTCATTCTTCTTCTTGTAATATTCAGGCTCTCCCATCCTGGAAGACGATTGGTACAGCTAATGCACTCAATGGCCTCTACCTGCTTGATCATCCGGTTCAATCCTTTACCCTTTTTACTTCATCCACCAATGCTGTTTCTAGCTCTTCTTCCCATATATGGCACTTTCGTCTTGGTCATATTTCAGACTCAAGAATAAAGTTACTTTTACCAGATATACCTTCCCTTTCAATTTTTGATAACTAAGCCTGTAAAGCTTGTCATTTAGCTAAGCATAAGAAGCTTTCTTTTCCTGTAAGCAACTATGTTTCAACAAACATGTTTGATCTTATACATGCAGATATTTGGGGTCCAAATTCTATTGTTTCAGTACATGGTCATCGTTATTTTTTGACAATTGTTGATGATTATAGCCGGTATACATGGATCATTCTTTTAAAAACCAAATCTGAAGTTCGAGAACACATAAAACATTTCTTTCGTCTTGTTGAAACCCAGTTTTCTTCAAAAATCAAAGTTATAAGATCTGACAATGGCCATGAATTTGACTTAGCCTCTTTTTATGCTTCAAAAGGCACGATCCATCAAACCTCTTGTGTTGAGACCCCACAACAAAATGGTTTAGTTGAAAGAAAACACCAACATATTCTTAATATAGCTAGAGCCCTTTTATTCCATTCAAATGTTTCTCAATATTTTTAGGGCTATGCAGTACTTCATGCTGTTTACCTTATTAACCGCACCCCTACACCTCTTTTATCCAATCATACACCTTTTGAAACTCTACACAAAACCAAGCCTGATTACACTCTATTGAAAGTTTTTGGGTGTTTAGCCTATGCCTCTACTTTGTCTGCTCATAGACACAAATTTGATCCTCGTTCTTGAACTTGTGTTTTTCTTGGTTTTTCACCAACAGTTAAAGGTTACATCCTTCTTGACATTGAAACCCACGTCATTTTTCTCTCACGTCATGTCACTTTTCATGAAACTCATTTTCCTTTTTTAACCAATACACAATCTTCACCCCTTTTACTTGATTCATCAACACCTTCCCTGCCTGTTTTCAATTCAAACCCCATTTATGATGATTCAACATCTACACCACCTTTACCACCTCAACACCTTATCCCACCACAAGCTGCCTCATCCACCCCATCTTCTTCTCGACCACAAAGAACCCGAAAACCACCAGCTTACCTACAAGACTATCATTGCCCTACTATTCATGCTTGTACCAATTCTCTTCCAGGTAATTCCCATTCCCTCACTAATAACTTTCTCTTATTCTAATCTTTCAGCCACTCACTTACACTATACACTAGCCATAACTGCTGCTTGTGAACCAAAAACATATAAACAAGCTGTCCAACATCCACACTGGAGGGAAGCAATGCAAGCTAAGATTAGTGCTCTTGAACAAAATAAGACTTGGATTGTTACAGATTTACCTCCTGGAAAGCACGCTATTGGTTGCAAGTGGGCATTTCGTGTGAAACATAAGGCTGATGGATCCATTGAACGTTACAAGGCTCGTTTAGTTGCCAAGGGTTACACACAAACAGAAGGGATTGATTACTTTGATACCTTTTCCCCAGTGGCCAAGATAACCACCGTGAGACTTTTGCTTGCATTAGCAGCTTCTAACAATTGGTATCTTCAACAACTTGATGTGAATAATGCATTTCTTCATGGGGAATTGCATGAAGAAGTCTACATGTTGATGCCTCCTGGATTTGAAAGTTCTGGCCCTAACAAAGTATGCAGGCTTCAAAAATCACTCTATGGATTGAAGCAAGCTAGCAGGCAGTGGTTTTCAAAACTCACTACTTCATTGCTTTCTCTTGGCTACCAACAATCTTCCTCGGATCATTCATTGTTTGTTAAGAACAATGTTAATTCATTCAATGCCTTATTAGTATATATTGATGATGTGATTCTCGCAGGCAATGATCAACATGAGATCAACACAGTCAAAGCTTTCTTGGATGAACAGTTTAAGATCAAAGACCTTGGTAACTTGAAATATTTTCTTGGTCTGGAGATAGCTCGATCAGCTGCAGGAATTCATCTATCTCAGAGGAAGTATTGTCTTGAAATTCTTAATGATAATGGTTTCTTGGAGTGCAAACCAGCAAAAACCCCACTAGCAACCAAGTCTACATCTAAGCTGCGCAGTGATGATAGTGAGCTACTCGATGATAACACAATTTATAGGCAGCTTGTTGGCCGTTTGTTATATCTCACATCCACACGATCAGACATCACTTTTGCCGTCCAGCAACTTAGCTAGTTTCTTGATAAGCCAACTGTTTTACATCTCCAGGCTGCTCATCGAGTCCTACGATACTTGAAGAATTCACCAAGTAATGGTCTCTTCTTCTCTGCTTCCAGTCCAATTGAGCTCAAAGGTTTTAGTGATTCTGATTGGGCAGGTTGTCCAGAGACTAGAAGTTCCGTTAGTGGTTATTGCCTCTTTCTTGGCAGCTCACTTATAAGTTGGAAAGCAAAGACGCAATCAACGGTCTCTCAATCATCCTCTGAAGCAGAATATTGTGCCTTGGATTCCACAGCTTGTGAGATCTAGTGGTTGCGCTATTTACTTCGTGATCTTCAACTACCAGTTTCACAACCAACTCCTCTCTATTGTGGCAACAATTCTACTCTACAAATCGCAGCCAACCCTACCTTTCACGAGCGTACGAAACACATTGAAATTGACTGCCATATTGTTCGAGAGAAAGTTGCCAATGGTGTGATTCATTTGATGCCTTACTCCTCACGTGATCAACTAGCTGACATGTTCACAAAGTCTCTCGCTGTTGCACCATTCCAAGCCAATTTGTTCAAGCTAGGAATGATGAATATACATTCTCTAGCTTGAGGGCGGCTGTCAGCTTATTAATTTTTGATTAACTTAATTAGTTTGTTAGTCAAAGTTAGTTAGTCAAATGGCAGTTAGTATTTTTCTGTTTTGCAAGTTAGTTAAGTTAGTTTTATCCTTTCTTGAGCTGTAAACTTGTATATAAATACATTGTACACTCAATGAATAAGATGCTGAAAATTCCCAAATTAACTTTTCTACATAAAATGACACCAATTGTAATTAATCATATTTAAATATAACAAATTTTATCCCACAGGAAGTTTTATTATATTTGCATGATTAATTAGGATGGAATAGCAAAATTGTCTTTTTCTTAATTTACCCACAGGTATTAAGAA
>JAOSBK010000205.1:12497373-12509093 GCA_027568895.1 Erythroxylum shatona | reverse complement strand
TGACTATAGTTTTCAAGAATTACTTGAGTAAGTGAATGCGCCAGTGTTGCCTCTTCCTAAATTTGACAAGATTTTAGTCATTGAAGTCGATGCTTCTAAAGACGGGATATGTGTAGTACTTAGGTAAGAAGGCCACCTATTGGTGTATCTTAACAAAATTATGTCCTAAATACACATTCACTTATTTGTTAGCCTTGGTATTAGCTGTCAAATAGTAGTCTTATCATATTACTGGTTGAAAGTTTATTGTGCAAATAGATCTTATAAATATAACGTATATGTTATAGCAAAAGTTTGTAAATCCATTTCAACAAATGTGGTTACCAAAGGTCTTAGGATTTGATTTTGAGATTAAATATAATAGGATATGGGTAGTAAAGTGATAGACGCTCTCTCTAGCACTTCCAGTATTGAATTATATATGTTCTTTGGTTAGGGCTGATATTCATATTGATCTCTTGAACAGGGTTAGATTAAGTTGGCAACGAGATAAATTTCTGCAAGATACAATTTCTCAGATACCAGAATTATCGAAGCAAGTCTTTTTTATAGCTAGATCAATAAAACTTTGCAGTGGCAAGGACGTTTGGTGTGGGGCCTGATTCAGAATTACAAAAGAATATCATTTCATTTTTTCAATTTTTCATTACTCAATTGAAGGAGGTCACCTAGGTGTATTTAGTGCTTCCAAGAGATTTTAGTTATATTTATATTGGACAAGAATACAGAAAGATATTCGTTATTATTATTGATGTATGTATGCCTCAGTATCTGTTGAAATTATGCTAATATGGTGTTGTCATGGCACGATGGTAAGACTAAACATGCGAAAAGTGGTTAAATTTGTGGAATTAAATCATAGTGGGCTACAACATGGTGTTTGGAAGCAGAAAAATGGGGTACACATGCATAAATTAAAGGCTTCGACCAAACTAGATAATAGGCATTTTCTATTGATGACTATTTTATAGTTATGAGTGGTTTGTGATCATGGACACATTGGTTATTTTGTTGAATTGCAGTTATAATTTTTATGTATTTAAGGACATTTCAATTAAATGAAATCAAGATAGCATTGTCATCCATTTTTTATGAGTTCCTATTGCTTCCATTTTTAGTCGTTTTTTCCTTACTTAAGTTTTTAACTCCTACGAATTGGTACCAGAGCTATTTTTTTGAAGGACCGTGTAAGTTTGAGGCTACACCACACTCAAAAACCAAACCAAACTTGTTACAAACAAAACCATCAAGCCATGGATTTTGGGACACCTTTCATAGTTATTGCTCCTCTAATGTTTGAGGGTGAGAATTATCAGGTATAGGCAGTTAGAATAGAGGCTTATTTTGATGCAAGTGATTTTTAGGAAGATGTAATGGAGGACTACGAGGTTCCTCCCTTATCAAACAACTTAACTCTTGCTCAAATTAGGAATCGCAAAGAAAGAAGGCAAAGGAAATCAAAGGCAAAGGCATGTCTATTTGTACCTATCTCACCAATAATCTTTACTAGAATTATGACAGTAAAGTCAGTAAAGGAATTTGGGACTTTATCAAGCAAGAGTATGAAGACAATGAGGGAGTCAAAGGGATTCAAGTGCTGAATTTGATTAGAGAGTTTGAGATGCAAAGGATGAAGGAGTCAAAAACTATAAAGGAGTATGCTGACAAAATTCTCAACATTGCCAATAAGGTAAGATTACTTAGAATTGAATTTTGTGATTCTAGAATTGTTCAGAAAGTTCTTGTGACTGTTCTAGAAAGATTTGAAAAAATAATTTCCTCTCTACAGAATTCGAAAGAACTATCAAGTATCACTTTAGTAGAGTTGTTAAATGCATTATAGGTTTAGGAGCAAAGAAGGCTCATGAGGCATGAAGGCTCAATTAAGGGTGCTCTGTTGGACCCCGCTTCCGGAGCCCAGCATTCGGAGTCATAAAACGTGAGCAAACACATTTCTTCAACTTCAGGACGGATTTTGGGAAACCTCAATAGGAATTATAATTTGACTTCTTCAGAACATTTGTTTCCCATTGTCGTAAGCTTCTAATAACACCAAAATCATTCAATTTGGTTCAGAAATCTAAAAGTTAGGATCCAAATATTTTCAGACTGTTATTAAACTGAAACAGTACACTATACCCAATTTCCATCCAGAAATTGAAAGTCTTAGGGATTGAACTAAAATTCAATTCCTTCAGATAATTTGTAGCTCTATGTCTCTAGTTTATTTAGAAACAAGAATCATCTCATTTGGAGGTTGGATGATGCGGTTATGGCCAAAAGAATCAAACATGATTATGTCCTCAATAATATTGAACCTATTTTGGGACGATTGGCATAACTTTCACTAGAGATATCGGATTAAGGCCTTCGTAGGATGGTTTCGAAGAAGACTTCTAGATCTACAACTTTCATAAAGACACCAAAACTCTCTTCTCCACCGAAACTCTCTTCTCCTCTCTTTGTTTTCGTATTTCTCTTCTTTCTCCCCTTTAAATCACATTTTTCCCTTCTTAAAAGAATAAGACAACATTTCTTCTTCCATTTCTTCCCTTAACGGGTGTGCAAAGTCCATTTTGCCCTTCCTTATAAGCCTTATGTCTTTTATGCTTAAGTGATCTCCAAAAAATGCCCTTGAACATTCTTATTACATTAACACTTTAATTCCACTTACCCATTCAATAAATAATACTAACTTTGACATAATTAAATAACTCCAAAATAAATAATCTATCAAAACCTTAAAATTATTTTAAACCATGCTTAACTTAAAGAAAAAATTTCGGGGTCCAACATGCTCTATAAGGTAAATTGTAGATCAATGAAGGTGGGAAATGGAAGAAAAAGAAAAGGGAAAAAGAACAATGGTAAACAAACTAAAATTACTAATAACAATAACAGTGATGGAGGAAATAACAAGTTACCCTCCATGTCAACATTGTGGAAAAAGGAGCCATCCATATTTAAAGTGTTAGAGAAAGCCTAATTTCAGATGCAATAAATGCAAACAACTTGGATACGTTGCAAAAATTTATAACAGATTGAGGCACAAGTTGCAAACCAACAGGAAGAGGAGCAATTATTTATGGCGAACTGCTTTGCCACTAGCGGCTCAAGTGAGAGTTGGTTGATTAGTGGTTTGCACCAATCATATGATAGATGATGAGGAGCTTTTCAAAGAGTTTGATAGGTCTATTATCTCAAAAGTCAAAATTGGCAATGAAGAGTACATAGTTGTCAAAGAAAAGGGAACAATTACAATTGAGTGTTGTTAAAAAAGATAGGAATTGTTCAAGATAAAAATGAGCAACATGAGCTTTTCATTAGACCTAATGGAGGAGTAGGCTACCTTTCATATCTCGGATGACACAATGAAGCTTTGACACAAGAGAATGGGGCACTTCAATTATATTGCATTATTGTTGATGAAGATAATAGAGCTTGTGCAAGGCCCACCACTACTAGATAAATACTTATCAAATTGCATTGCATGTCAATATGGTAAGCAAGCCAGACAACCATTTTCACAGACTACTTGGAGAACATTAGAGAAGCTACAACTGATCTATACTGATCTTTATGGACCTTATCCTGAACCATCATTAAAGGGAAGTAAATATTACATTGCCTTTATTGATGATATAACTAGAATGTGTTGGAGTTACTTCCTAAGGTTCAAGTCAGAGGTTACAGGAGTGTCTTGGAGGTTTCAGGCTTGGATTAAGAACCAAAGTGGCCACATAATTCAAGTTTTGAGATTAGATAATAGGAAGGAGTGCACATCAGAATTGTTTGATATATTTTATAAAGAGGCTGGAATTGAGCACTAGCTCATTGCTCCATACACTCCATAGTAAAATAGGGCTAGTGAGAGGAAAAATAGAATAATAATGGAGATGGTGTAATGCATGCTGCATAAGAAAAGGCTTCTTAAGAAGCTTTGGGTAGAAGCAGCTAACACGATTATGTTTATACTAAACAGGCTTCCTATAAAAGCAATGAAGGGGAAAACTACATTTGAAGCATGGTATTGTTATAAACTTCCCTACGAAACCTTAAAGTCTTTGCTTGCATCTGTTTTACACATGTTCCTTAAGTGAAAAGGTACAAGCTTGATAAGAGATCCTAACTTGACATCTTTATTGGCTACAATAACACCTTTAAAGCTTAGAAAGTTTTTCAACCACAAATTGGGAAGATTCTAGTAAGCAGAGATGTTCATTTTATAAAGGAACAACAATGGTGTTAGGAAGGCGAAGAAGGAAAGTAAATTGCCAACTCTTCATTAATGCAAGGTGAAGAGGTTGATAAACCTTCAGTTAGAGGTACCATAATGTTTTTTGATGTATACCAAAGATGCAATGTTGCAGTGTTTAAGCGAGCAGGGTTTGATGAAGCTGAAAGGGATCAAAAGTGGATAGCTACAATACATGAGGAGTTGAATATGATTTAAAAGAATCAAACTTGACAGCTCGTTGAAAGGCCTCAACATAGGATGTTCACTGGAGTGAAGTGGGTTTATAACAAAATTAAATACAAATGGTTTTATCAATAAGCACAAGGCTAGACTTATGGTGAAGGGTTTGCTTAGGTGTTTAGTGATGATTCAGAGACATTTCCTTCTGTTGTGCGACTTTACACCATCATAATTCTTCTTGCATTAGCTACACAGAAAGGGTGGATAATGTTCAACTTGATGTGAAATAGGCCTTTCTTAATGATTATTTGCAGGAAGAGATATATGTTAAAAAACTTGAGGGATTTGTGGTGAAAGGGTAAGAGGGAAAGGTCTATTTGCTAAAAAAAGGCTTTATATGCTTTAAAACTCCAAAGGCCTGGTACAATAGCCTAGTATAATAGAATTGATGAGCATCTGCTAAGCCTTGACTTTACAAAGAGTTTGAGTGAGTCAACTTTGTATATTTAACACTTTAATGCTGATATTTTGATATTTCTCTAAATGTGGATGATCTCTTAGTAATAGGAAGCAATGGCATCCTTATTAAGCACTTCAAACATGAGATGATGACGTTCTTTGACATGACAGAACTAGGAGTAATGACATACTTCCTTGTAATGGAGATTAGGCAAGATCAATAAGGTGGTAGAGAAGTGCTCTAAGTACAATAGAATTGATGAGCATTTGTTAAGCCTTGACTTTACAAAGAGTTTGAGTGAGTCAACTTTGTATGTTTAGCACTTTAATGCTGATATTTTGATATTTCTCTACATGTGGATAATCTCTTGGTAATAGGAGCAATGCCATCCTTATTAAGCAATTCAAACATGAGAAGATGACGTTCTTTGACATGACAGAACTAGGAGTAATGACATACTTCCTTGTAATGGAGATTAGGTAAGATCAATAAGGTGGTAGAGAAGTGCTCTAAAGGCAATCACTTTTAGCACTTATTATATAAATATTTATGATTAATAAAAAATCACTTTCGTTAATTTGATGCTCATGTTCTTTATGAATTGATAATGATCTTAAATCGAATTAATGAAGTCCTTGATAAATTACATAGCATAAAGGAAATCATGATGAGATTATGATAATGAGATTCCTATCATGCGTAATTATATTAGTATCGAAATTATCCTTAATCATAGGATTAATGAAATGGGACATTATTAATCCAGACAGACTAGCACATGTTATACTTCTTGATTAGATCAAGCAGTGAATCTCATAAGTTGTAGACATGAGTTGTTTAGAGTCAACATGTGGATGTTTACTAAGAGTAGCAGGTATATTGGATGACCTGTTATGAGACAATCATATGGATAATCTATTCTAGTGTCAATGATAGTCTCACCATAGCAATGGTGCAAATATCCTTATACTTGAGGTGCTCAAGGATATCTTGGATACTGATCCTATACTTTGACTCCATTCCTCATTGCCAATCAGATGTTGCTCAGAGGGTGGTGATTAGGTACAACTTGAGGTATTCAAAGGTAACTGAGTAGCCAATCAAGGAATCACCACTCCTAATAGAAGGAGATGATATCCACGACCTCTTGTCAGGATCATTACTAGGGAATCTTTGGTCAGAGTGGAAAATGTCATGAAAATAATCTTTAATGACATATCTAATTGAGTAATAAGCCTTAGGGACAAGAACTAACATCACTTGGTCTAGGTGTGACATAGTCAGTCTAGTAAGAGTTGACACTTTAACCATACTCTGATCTAAGTAGGTTATAGATAGTGAAAGGATGAATTGCACAGGAACATTATCTATGGAAGGGTTCGTAGTCAAACCATTAACTTTTTGGTCAATTGGGGGTCATGATGTATTGCTAGCTACTGCTCATAACTTGCTTGAATTAAGTGTTAATTCAAGTGGCCAATATAACTGAGAACCTAATGGGTTACACGCATTGGAAATATGAAGAATGAGTAAAATGGTTTTGGATGGAGATCTAAGGTATCAGAGATGCATGACTAAGCTACACAAGTGTGGTAGTTTAAGGTGATATAATTGTGAATCATATGACACATTGATATGTTCGTAAAGCCCAAGTGTGGGGTATAAAAACATGTGGGTTGGTTATATTTGTTAAAATTCCATGTTATAAATCCTATGCTGATGTAGCTTCTATCACTTTTAGTTTTGACAAAAAAAGAAAAAAAGAAAAAATGTGAGTTTGAATAAAAGTATGAAGGAGGAAATACTATTATTGTGAAAAGTTGTTAACTAGTTTGTCCTCCTTAAGTTGTATTGATTGGGTGTTTGAACATATTGCATATGAGGCAGATGTGGTTTTGGATAGAGCACTTTTTGTGTTATGTTTATGTGGATTGAGGTGTGAGAGTTGTGAAAGGTAATTGTTGCATTCTTTATAGCTAATGGTACCCAGTTTTGAATGAATGTTAACTTGTGCATTTGATATCTCATTGAGTATTGTTAACTTGTGCACTTGATATCTCATTGAGTATTTCTTTTTCTTCACCAGCTTGATGAATTTTTATGCTACATTAACCAAAATACATCTCACCTTACCTTTGCCTACATTATAACCCTAGAAAAGTCATTTGATTCATAATTATGCATGTGACTTTTAGTGTTGCAGAAATGAATGATATGTAAAGTTATGAAATGTTGTGATCATGAATGGTGTTTGAGTTTACCCATAGAAATATCTTGTTTAAACACTTTTCATCTAAATCTACCTCTCTTTCTAAGGGTGGTGAATATTGATTGATCATGAGTAGAAGCTTTGAATGTTGAGTTTTTGCTATAGGTTTTGAAAGTCATTCATCTTTACTTATGGTTATCTAGTCTTAAGAAATGTGGAAAATGAGCAAAAGTTTTGGTTTGTGATTTTGATTTTGATTTTGTTGATTTTCCCGAGGATGGTCAGAAGCTAAGTATGGGGAACTTGATATGTGCTTAAATGTTGATTCATTTGATATACTACACTTAGTGATTAATTCCTTAGAAATGCTTAGGATACTCACTTTCGCTCTTATGTGATTTTAGGCATAAGTCGGAAGCAAAGAAGTTAAAGTGAGTCAAAAGCACAATATTTAGGCCATTTTTTGAAGATTTACATTCACTTGTTTTCTTGGAGCAAGAAAAAAATTAGAGCAAATAAAGAAATGGGGAAGATAATAAATGAAAACATAAAGAAAATGAATTAAAGTTGCTTACGACAAAGAAGTACAAAAGTTGTGCATGGAAATTTCATGAGACAACCCATACAATGTGATGAAAACGCAACAGAACATTGAGCAAAATGGTAACAAAAGAGGAAGAGAATGCTAACAACAAAAAGACCTAAAAATGATGTGCAAAAGGCTACCGGAAGAAGGAGAAAATAACACAGCAGCAGACTGCAACGTTTGTGTTCAACGTAAACAACGTCTTCATTTAACCCAGACGTTAGGTGAGATTATAAAAAAAAGGAGAGATACGCACAGTAACGAGGTGTGCATGAACACTGTAGGTGGACTAGAAATTAAATCACAAAATAAAGAGAGCAGCATATGCCAAAACGTAGCCCACATAAAATGAAGCGCAAACGCAGTAGTTGAAATGAAGTATGTAAACATATAGGAGAAAATGATAGCAAAGAGACAGGAGGGTTTTAAAATGAGTGAACAATGACAGTGGATCAAGAAGAAAATCGGAAAAGAGGATGGAGGCGCTACTTCTCTCTTCGTTCTTTCTCACCCGAAGTAGCTAGAAGATGGTTGATACTTGCAGCATAAAAATGGAGATGGAAGGCTAACTTCCTAACGCCGGGTCAACAGGAATATTGATGCCAATCACAGTTAAGCTATTTTTTTTAATCATTTTAAGCTTGTAATTTCTTTTCAGATTATTGTGTTGTTGGTATTGATTTGATCGAGTTTTAGGATGAATGATCTTAATACATTATTTTGATTGTTCTATTTCGAACCTATATCTAAAACATTGAATGCAATCTATAATCGTTACTTTTGATGTTTGTGAGTAGTATCTAATGATCCCATATTGTTAGGAATAATATAAATTAGGTTAGATAAGCCTAACGTGTGAGGTTACTGCTTATATTGATCATTTTCCACTTCATAATGTGGCTGTCAAATTAAATCTAGAGATCGTATCCTAGGTATTCGATAGTTAGGTTTAATTAATGATTGTATCTTGATTAAACAAAACTTAAGGGAAAACCGAGATTAGGAGAGTGTTCTATTAGTCTCATATCGATAGTACGAAGAGAGTTGTAAAGACGTTAAGATGATGAAGTATGTTTGATCGTATTTAGGCCAAAATTGAACCTAGTACTGGACCTTACATATATTTGACAATTTAATCATTTCCAATCATTTGCTTTAATTTGTTTTCAATAGTCTGCTTTTATTTTATTTTCTAAATTGCTAAAAATCCAAAAAACCCCCTTTTTATATTTTCCTTGCATCAATTAATATTGTTAAGAAAATTAACTGAACATTCCCTATGGATTCGATCCCAGCTCACCATAACAACAAATTTTAGTGTGCAGAGTTAGGTAAATTTTGCAGTGCACTTGTCACACGCTGTCAAATTTTGGCGCTGTTGTCGGGGAGTGTGGTAGTTGAATTTTTATATTTGATTTTAGTTAGTGTTTTGTGAATACATTTGTTTATTTTATTCTTTTTGATTATTTGTTAACTTTTAAAAGTTTGTGAGTGTTGGTATATGGTAGTGACCAAATCTCCTAGTAGAAAAATTGAACAACTTGATCTGAAGATTGAAGGTTAAGAAGAGAAGTAAGAACATCTTCAGTAGTAGACCCAGAACCTGAATCCGAAGCAACTATGGCAAATTCGAGAACGTTGAGGGAATTGGCTGCACTAGATTTAACCTAAAGACCCTTATGCATTACATTTTCTAATTTTGTTGAACATGTTACCTTTGAGTTAAAATCTGGATTAATTCATTTATTACCCAATTTTCATGGTCTTGTAGGTGACGATGCACACAAGCATCGCAAAGAGCTCGATGTGGTTTGTTTAAGCATAAAGCCTCCCAGGGTGACAGACGAACAGATTATGTTGAAGGCTTTCCTGTTTTCACTCAAGGATGCAGTGAAGGACTAGTTGTTTGATTTACCAGCAGGAAGCATAAATACTTGGTTGAACATGAAGAGACTATTCTTAGGGATATATGTTTTGGCCTCAAAGACGGTAAGTATTCAGAAGGAGATATGTGGCATTAAGCAACATAATGGAGAACCTCTTTATGACTATTGGGAGCGGTTCAAGAAGTTATGTGCTAGTTGTCCTCACCACATCATACCGGTGCAACTTCTTATCCAATATTTCTATGAAGGATTGTTATCGATGGAGGGGAGTTTGGTTGATGCAGCAAGCGGTGGGGCACTTTACGAGAAGACTTCTCTTGAGGTCAAGATCCTATTTGAGCGGATGTCCACTAACACATAACAGTTTGGCACTCGTAATGATATTCGATGAGTAAACGAGGTAAGTATTTCATCTATCGAACATCGTTTAGATGAACTAACATCTTTTGTGAGACCGATTGCAGTTGGACATACATAAGTGAAAGTATGCGAAATATGCTCAAACACGAGCCATCCAACTGATGAGTGCCTAACATTACAAGAGGGAAGTATGGAGTACATGAATGCTATAGGAGGGAACTTCCCGAACTAATACAACATATACTCGCAAGCGTATGACCTAGGTTAGAGGGATCACCTAACTTAAGTTATGGAGGAAACTGATAGAAAAATTTCTTCCAAAATTGGCCACAAGGAACATAAGGATTTCAACTAAGGCAACAAGGAGCACAGGGAGCTTCTTCTTCTAGTTGAGGTACATTTTTAGAAGAACTTGTTAAGAATCTTATTGCTAACAATTTGTAATTTCAACAAGATATGCAGAAATTATAACAAAGTATGCAAGCAACAACTTAATCATAGTGTATAAGAAATTTGTCAGGATTCAAAAGTAAGCACACAAAATTTGGAAAACCAAATGGATCAGATGGCAGTAAGGCTCAATCACCTAGAATCACAAAGTAGAGGAAAATTGTCATCCCAACTCGAGGTAAACTCGAAAAATGTCAGTGTTATAACTCTGAGGGGCGAAAAGGAGATTGAGGGTCCTAAGAGAACCCTATTAAGGATTGCTACTGAGGAAGAGATCGAGAAGGAATTGGGAAAGGAAACGAATGTAAATTTCAAAAGTCCCAATATTATTAAAACTAACCCTCCACCTTTTCCAAGAAGATTGACAAGACCAAACAAGGAGGAGAGAGACAAAGAGATATTGGAGACTTTCTGAAAGGTGAAAGTTAATATAACTTTGGTTGAGGCAATCAAGTAAGTACCAAGGTACACTAAATTCCTCAAAGAACTGTGTACATATAAGAGAAAACTGAGGGGTGATGAGAAAGTGATGTTGGGTGAGAATATGTCGGCAGTATTCAGAAAGAAGATGCCTCCAAAATGCCAAGATCCAAGTATGTTTACCATTCCTTACAAAATTGGAAATATTGTGATCAATAGAGCTATGCTAGATTTGGGTGTTTCTATTAATGTGATGTCTCGTTTGATTTATGCTTTTTTGAATTTAGGTCTATTGAAAGAAACAAGTGTAGTCATACAACTGGCTGATCGCATTAATGTTTATCTTGATGGTATGGTTAAGGATGTTTTGGTGCAGGTGAATAAGTTAGTGTTTCTTGTAGATTTCTATGTTGTGGATATGAATGATGACACCTCATATAATCCAATACCTATCTTGTTGGGGAGATCGTTTCTTAATACAACTTAAACTAAAATAGATGTTCGTGAGGGCAACCTCACAATGAAATTTTATGGGGAAGTGATTCATTTCAATATTTTTGATGCCATGAAACATCCTCCTGATGATCATTGCGTTTTTTCTATTGATGTGATTGATCCTTTGGTGCAGGAAATGTTTAAATTAAGTTGTAGGGATCATTTGGAAATGTTTAAATACCACCAATATCATATCATATCAATATTTCTTAATAGATTTACACAAGTCAATAGTCCAATTCTTAATAACCTTAATATAGACCAATACCATTCAATTTAATCCTTGTTTTTTTTTTGAACTTCCATATATATATCTATATCTCTATCATTCAACTCATCTTTCAAGTATCCTACATTACCTCTCACATATATATATCCGAAAGGAATTCATCCAAATTCATCGTGAAATTCGAACCTTAATCTCCATTATCACATTC